>VYZW01000028.1:36907-62928 GCA_013401315.1 Balaeniceps rex
AGTGATTGGGTTTTGTTTTGAATAATTTAGTTTTGCAATATACAGCCTTATACTGTGAGACCTTATTCACCTACTTTCAATGAATAATATAAGACCAAAGCTTTTCTCTTGTTTTTCTTTTTTCTTTCCTTCCTTTCCCTTCTTCCCTTCCCTTCACTTCCTTTCTCTAAAATACTGACATAAAAGTAAGTTTTGTCCTGAAATTCTCCACTTGCATTATTGTAATTCTTCTGCACATTAGGGCAAATATGTTCATAGTTAACCTGTTTCTCCTTTTCAACATCATGCAGTGGTGGCATCTTTGATTTAGTGGAATGCTTGTCCAGCTTCCATTGCCTATCCAAACTGTTTCTTGCTTGTACTCTCAGAGAGAGTATTGGAATCATGTTGATGACTTCCTAAGGTGCAAAAATATATGGCAGACAATGGGCAGTTATTTAACTTGTACAGAGAAAAAGAACTACTAGTGGTAATGATGCTGGTCAATAGGAATTTTAGGAGATGAGGTCCTGTAACATAAGAGGACCTATAACCAATAGCCAACCTTGTACCACGTAATTCCATATCAAGTGTAAATGTAACAATGATTTGAAGGAACAAAAAGAATACTAAACACCTGATGAGTCACAACAGTTCTTGGGCATTCCTGACAAAGGGCACTATAGAGGCAGTGAGAGGAGAATGATATCTTTGGGGCTATATACTTTCTTTACATTGCTGTCAAAGGAAAATAAAATGAGCAACAGAAGTCATGAATCTAAACTTGTTGCATGACTAAAGCAGTTGGGTCATGACTAAAGCTGTTATGAGACTCCACATACCAAACTGCCAACATTTAGTAGAAGGCTTAACTGTGTTCCTAACAAATATTAAAAGCACAAACGTACAGTTGCCAAATATGTCTGGCTTGCAAAGTTCATTCTGTTTTATTCTAGCTGTTTTGTCCCCATCCTGCCCACTCACATCCCCTGTCATCAGTAATCCGTCTGGTGTCTAGAATGATGACAATTCTGTATGACTTCTGAGATAACAAAATCTTGATTAATAGGAAGCTTATTGTGAGAATTTCTTTTATAGAAGACCACTGTAGAAACAGCCTGTACGTGCCTGCTTCTGCCAGCTTGAAGGTAGTCACTTGAGAACCTCCTGGGTGCTGGGCAAATGGAGAACTTGAGAATCTATCCAAGGGAAACTGAGATATTTTTTTGAACTAGAAATGGGTATATTGAAAAAACAGTTTTTCCCTTGCTCACTTCATCAAACCTGAGCTCTGGTTTCCATAATTTCATTTTTTCTTCAATAAGAGTGTGAGATGCTTTTGTCTTTCTCCATTTTTGTATGATACTTTGCAGATTTGGTGCTCTCTTGGTGTTCAGAGACTGAACTGTGGACAGAAAGGTTGAGATGAACAGTCCTAACGGCACGGTCCATGAGGCAGGGCAATATTCTGACAGAAATTAATTTTAAGAGAATTAAAAGTCATTAAAGAACCGTAAACATGCAGGAAATCCCTTTACTGGCTGCTACCGCACAATTGGATATAGACAGGCATTCCATGGACGGCAAAATTAAAACCAGTGTCTTGAATCCATGAAGTCCAGTATCTTGAAATCATGAAGTATACTTGCCTGAAGGCAGTGAACTGAAAGCTATGTTTATTTTAAGGCAGAAATGCAAGACGAGTTTGGCAAAGCGAAGGGGAGTTTCACCTTCAGTTCTAAATGGAAGTGTCACACAATATTTGTGTTTAGACAAGATGTACCAGATTCAGGTAATGAAAGACCGAGAAGAAAGTCCACATGAATGTGTTGACTTTATGAATGAATCGTGCAGTATGTTTCAAAGGTACATTAAACACAAATTGTGTGCGACAGGCACATTAAACTGTTCATGCGTGTTCTCACCACAGAAAACAAAGCACAGCCCGTGGCTGGGTGATCATGTAAAAGCTTTTCTTTTGGTTATAGGTCTTTTTATTAAACCTCTTTTCTTGATGGAAGAGACTGGTAGAAAAAGAATTACTTTGTATAATTTCTATTTACAAAGATTAGGCACTTACATATTTCTTTTCTGTGTTGCTTTTTCTGTTTTAGCTCTGATCTACCCCTCCCACTGTCACCTCCAAATTAATTTTGTAGTCTTACAGAAAAAACATTGATATTGAAGAAACATTTTCCCTGCAGCCATTTTGAGACTGGCTTACATAGATACCTTGTGAATGAGTGTATGAGAAGAGTCTGTGTAGGGGGACCAGGAATAAAAATGGCTACTGCTCCATGCAAGCTGTGTGATGCTAAAAAGTTTCTGTATGCAATGGAGGGAACAGGATTTTCACTGAATAGTAATTTGAGGAATTCCACTTTTCCTGAATTGTTGACTGACAGATTGCAAAGTCTTGGACCTGTTAATTACTAGATTTGTGAGTTTCCTTACTGGATAATTCTCAGGCTGCAATTTATGTGTAACACAATAAATAAGCAGTTGAATGTGTGAGGTTAGTTACAGGAGTCATGTTCTGTCCTTACATACATAACATGAGATTTATAGTGTAGCTTGTCACAGAGTGCAGGCAAAAGCAGCAATATATGAAATATTTCCTTGGAGAATACTTGGGCTAATAGTGATCTTTTCACAAATTACAAATTCTACTAGTGGTCAAGACTGCAGCCTGTCCAAAGGAGTGTTCATCACCGAAAAGTCTCTAGCTAATAGTAGGTATATGTAAACCAGCAGATTAAAACAGAGCTGGATTATTTGATGCAAACATTTAAATGTGCCCTTTTCTCTTTCTTTCTCTCATCCTACCTACAGTAGAGTGGAGAAATGTTCTGCCTCAGTGATCACAAGAAAATCATTACAGTAAACAGAGCTGCAGTGTGCATGTTATGTGAGCAGAAACACGTGAAGGATGGGGCCCAGATCCTCCTAGACCCTCATGTCAAAGACCCTTGAAATCAGGGCCTCCATTTCTCTCAGATAGATGAATATTATTTCTTGCCACCCTCACTTTTGGAGTCTATGAAGGTCATGACAGAAATCGAGATCTTCCACATCTATAATGACACGGTATGCTGCAAAATGTGGTCTCTCAAAACCCTGCAACTGAGTTTCATGCTGGACCCATTTTTAGATTGTTTGGAGTTCGGATGAACAGCCACAAGGCCCAACACCAGGCAGGCTGTGAGCAAGGAGACAACTGTTTGGGACTGCAAGGGGGAATCCGAGGAATAACACAGTCATTAGAGTGGGAGCTTGCTCCAGGCATTGAGCTTGTTATTCCTGCTTATGCAGGGGACAGGCATGTCCATGGGTGCACCCATGTTTGTGTGAAAGATCTTTGGTCAAAACCAAGGCCCTCACACCCCAGTATCACCTTATACCTTGGGAATGGTGGGGCCCACCACCACCAGAGCTTCATAAATGACAAGTTAAAAATCCTGAAGTCTTGTTTCCCTCCTGTGATATGTGGTGGTGACACACAGGCTAGTACCTAACCACATCACACTAAGACACCCAAGCACACTGTGCCCGCACAATACCCTCAGTGGGGATCCTCATCAGGCAAAAGGCTTTAGAGTCATCACTAGCTAGAAGTAACCTCTTACTGAGCCAAATGCTTTATAACAGCTTACAGTACAGGCAGGTAATAACCTCAGGCGGCAATGGCTGTAACAGCTATGTGATCTGAAATGTTCTAGCTCAAGCTTTAACTTAATTTTTAATCCATCACCCTTGCACCATACTAAGGCATTTGTTTTGTGGTGTTTTAGAAGGGAAGCTGCTGACATCTGACTCACTGTTTCCTGCAGCATGTAGGTGTTTCTTGGAGCTCCATCAAACAGTGACCCATCCTGATGCTGCCCACCATGTGAGCTGCCTCTGATTCACAGCCACAGCACCAGGGTACTGCTTAAAGCTGGAGCATCAAGGCTATTCATACAGAATAACAAAAGAGGTATCTAGTAGCTAAATGCACCTACTGTATGTCTCCTACTTCGTAATATTTTTGCTTTGTTTTTGCACATTGACAACAAAGGATAGAATTTAATTTCTGGTAGAACCAGGGTTGTTGCAGTGGAGTTGGACTAAAATGAGAATGGCCCCAAGGACTTGATTCACTGGCTGCAAAACTGAATAGCGTAAGGATTAAATAGATTGTAGAAGGCAAATGAAGCTTTCCCTGCCCATCACTAAGAGTTAAAAGCATTACAATAAGTAACATGGTTGTCATGGTGACTGAGTGTTTGTTTATGGTAAAATACATCAGGCAAAGCTGAAATGTTTTTAATTTAAAGCTCAGATGACAGGGAACTGGTAGTGTAAGCAAGAGCAGAAATATACTTTTGGTAGATACATGCAAGTAATTATTTTTTCCTGTGAAAATTCCCATCACTGCTGTGTTTTTCCTGCCCCCTTCTTATCTTCATTCAAGTTCTGAACACCACTTTATGCTTTATGCTTTTAAATGAACTGGTAAAAAATTAGCTAGTAACAATCATTACGGATTAACAGTCAGAGGTGAATCTCATTGAAATCAGTAGTAAGACATGTATTAACTTCAACAGGCATGAGATCAAGACTTTAATGGTACATGACATGAGCTACGCACCTTCTGAAGATGTCACTTCAGAATAAAAGAGAAAAAAATGTTTAAATTTCTCTTTCTGTAAGAGAGGTTTTAGGTTAAAGTTGAAAAACCTATCAGATGACTTTGCTAAATAATTTAATTTGTTAGATAATCAGATTTCTATATAGATTACCAAACTAGTAATTGTTTTCATGGCATTATTAGTAACCACATCATTATTATTTACAAATTGCATAAGATGAAAATAAATATAAGGGATATGGGAAGTCACTTAATTCACTGGGCTAAGAAGCAGTAAGAATGATTCTGTAAAAAACGCTTGAATGCAGAAGTATCAACATTTTATAGAGGGCTTTTTCCCCCAATTTTTAAAAGGAATAAAATCCACCACTTTCCTGGGTCCCCTTAGACACCTTTTTAGCAACGCATTGGTTTTCTGAAAGGAGACCTGGGTGAAACATTTACCATGAAAGTAGCTTTTGGATGAAACCTCCATCTCCCCACTTCATAATGCTTCTGCAAAACAGTATCAATTTAATGTTTATTGAATTTTCATGAAAACAGTCCTTAGGCATGGGTGAAACTGAAGAGTGAATGTTATTTTTTGGCTTAAGCAGACAGGTTACATCAATGTAGCTCAAATTATTTCAATAGTTCTGTATTTCTTACAACCCAAAGCATGTGCCTTTTAAAACAGGTGAAAGTTCCTCAAGGTCTCCATTTTGCAAAGTGCAACATCTTTGAGATGCAAAACTGGGAAGGGATATGCAGTTAGATTAAGGCAAATAGGAATTCCACATAGGAACACTTGACTGGTGGAGGCTTGGTTTCAGTGTGAGCTGCAAGTATTCAGCTCTTGGGAAGTGAGCAAGGAGACCTGTGTGAGCATTTATATGTGGAAAACTTTTGAGATGGCTTTCTTGGGAGGGGACACAGAAATCAACAGACCTGAGACCTAATGCTAGTTCTACTACTGGCTATCTGTAGTACAGGCAGCACAGATACTGGTAAACACAGTAAACAGCACAGACATCTGCTTTCTTCCACTGGCCTTACTCTTGAAACAGGAGAAATACTTGCAGTAATGAAAAGTTCATTCTTTCATCTTGATCCTAATAGTTCTGAATGATGCCACGGGCTCTGTCATGAGGATATTTGGTCTCCTCACAGGTGGACTGAGATCCTCTCACCCATCTCTCATAGTCCATATCTATTGCACTGGGCAGGACCTGTATGCACATTTTTGGGAGCACTAGGGTTCATTTTTTCCATCCATTATCGGTTTCCCTTCATGTTTGTCACTGTAATACGTGAGCATATTATCCACCTCCCAGTCAGGCGCCAGTGGTAGCACTACGGAGAAAAGAAATGGTCACATAAACATAATTTTCTTTGTCTTCTGCCGCATTTACAGCTGCTATTTTTTTCTTACCATTTAATTTCATTATATAATTCAGATCTGAAACACTACCCTGCGAGTTTCCACTGGAGTGTGTTAAAAGGGTATCTGATTTCCCATCTGTTTCACCCACCTGCTTTGTAACTGTTCAACAGAAGCAGAAAATTAAGGATACAGATTTTCAGCACAATGGCAGGGAGAAAGCTAAAACACTAAATGTGCCGAGACTTCTTTGCTTATGTGAAATCAGGCATGTCCCTGCCCGTCGGCACGGGCTGGGGTCTGGACCAGCTGCGAGTCACCTGCTCAGCCTCCAGCCCCACACAATTACTTACCCTGCACAGCTGGTGCTGACATGTTGTGATGGAAGGGTCACAGGTGAAATAGGAGACCTTTTTTTCCTAATCCAGGGTAAATTACCTTTCCAATAACATATGGGCACAACCTTCAGGGCGTCAGGGTTTAACCTCAAAGGTTAAGTTATTCAGAATGCAGAAATCACAGAAGCGATGACACACAATTCATTCAAATAAGTGCTTGTTTTCTAAGAAGGATGAATACTGCACCTCTGTAGGATCCCGGCTGGAGTTCTGGACGCTTGTAAAAATGAGGCTTTTTATGCCTAAAGATCAAGCACAAACCAAACCCAGGCATATTAAGCACAAATGCTGCTTTGTAGAGAAATGAAAAAAATAGGTTGGAATTTCAACAACACATGAATGAGATTTTTCTTTTGATGGAATCCTGGTCTTCAGTAATTTCTGTTGGTGGTTTTCTGCCTAAGACCTAAATGAAGAATGATTGTAGTTAAGCTTGACTAGATGTCTTTTGGCTACTCTCTAGAAAGGCAAATAAGACCCGTATAAAGTGTTAGCACATGTACAAAACACAATTCTAAGCACTAAAAAGGCTCCTACTAGCACCAGATAGCCTTTGTTCAAACACATTTTTTCTTGATGGTTTTTGCTGTGTTAAGAAATGATCCCTTAGCCTTTTTATTCTGAAGAATACTGGTCCAGAAAGGCATAGTATTTCTCAGTAATTTCAGAATGTTTGAGCTCTTCAATACCTTTAACGTATTCTTTTGGCAGCAGTTAACGCCTAGGTGAGTCCCATTTTCTTATTTATTGGAGTATTATACAGTTTTGAATAATCCTTTCGTAATACCAAAGGTTACAGCACAGGGAGTTTCATAATCTTGTGTGGTGTTTAGACAGTCCCAGACCATCTGCCAGGATTGTTTTTCCCTGATTATGGATCAGAACAATTATAGTGACAATGAATAATTATTTTCCATGATAAACCAGGAGGTGGATGACTCAAAAGACTAGTAATGCCCAGAAAACAAGTCTTTGACTTCCAGTTCACTGGTTCAAATGCAGCTTGAGCTATGATGGACCAGAAATCAGGCCCAACTAATTCTTGGTGTACCATATGGAATAAGCTTGGCCCTATTATTTTGGCTGCTGTGACACTTTATGAGACAGTCTGGAAGAATGAGAAAAGATCCAACAACCTCAAGTAAGATTCAAAATCAAGTTAAGGTAGATAAAACAATCTGAGGAAGGATTATGTATACCTGTCTCTGTCTATCATTTGCTCTCTCCTGTTCTTTAACTGAACGTATTAACGTGCTGGGGCATGGGGTGATATGCAACTCACCATCAGACAAATATATACCAAGATCTCCCCCCACCCTGAAAATTATGACATTTTACTGAGTAAGAATAGATTTAGGCATTTTTGTTATCTATCTTAGCAGAAAGGTTGTGAAAATAGTAGGACTTGGAGAGTGGACTCTCCGTTATAGTGAGTTAAAGCTGCCCTGAGCCTGCACTTGTCCTGGGAGGTGGGCAGACTAGAACAGAGTCCTAACGTGGGCACCCAAAAATGCCTTTACCCTGAGCTCTCCACACCTATGAGAGCTGCAGAAAGAAAAGAGCTGTGAATATAGCTGTCTGGAGCTGCAGTGTTGCTGCACGGGGAAAGCACTGGGCTGGGCAAATGCCTGCCTTGGCAGGAAGGGTTGCTGATATCATTGTACTTCAGGAATTAGATGTTGTGCATTGCTCTCTTTAGCTCCTTTATTTTCTTTTTTCCTTCTTTCCTCCCTTTAAGATAATATTGTTAAGCCAATTGATTCGCTTGCCTAAGAGAAAGTCAAGGCAGAAAATTGAGTTTTGTTTTCCCTGGTTTTCTGAGCAGATGCTCCAGCTGGCATTTTATTAGTGATCCCTTTAAATTTGAACCCAACCCTTGTTGCTGTCTGTCAGTAGTTGGCAGAAAGATTGCAATAATAACGTTAAACATCTAGCTCCGTGGCAGTAATATGATGCATCAAGAAAAGGACTGCTCCTAGGGGCCATGGAAGAATGTCCAATATTTAAGTGTCTCTCCTGGCACACATGGGAACCAGGCAACCAGGCTGAGGCTGCATCTGCTGAGGACCATTCGCAAAGCAGCTGAAATACAAGCGCAATGGAAGAGGCAGTGGGAAATCAGTCCTTGCAAATGATTATGAAAATAACAACTATTTATACACTTAATGTATAAGCTTTCATCTGCATGTCTCAAATGGCTTTAGAAACACCGATGAATTAAGTTTCGATGCACCCTTGTGAAATATTTTGCTCCTATTTTGCTCCCATAATTAATGTATAAATAAATGCACAGGGAGCTGAAGTGATCTGGCAATAGGAGCGCTGTAGGTTTATGTGATATAGTATAAAAATAAGGCCTAATGGTCCCAGCTCTCTACACCACAGCCACTAGATCCTTGGGCTTCCAAGGGCGTCCGTTAATAAACTCAGGGCTTGTCAGACTGTTCAGCTGCCTTCTTGTAAAGGAGGAAAGAAACAAGGGAAATTATTAGAATTTCTGTGCAACAATTCAGATTATATCCCCATCGACTAACTGATGGCTAGCTAGGTGCATTTGTTTTCCTGGTTACTTAAAGAGATGTTTCCCCATGCATGATGATCTCTCTCCCCTATTAAAAACAGAGGCAGAGATACCCCTCTGAAATTGTTTAAAAACTATGCAAAGGTTAGAGGGAACTATTATATCTAAAGACCAGCAATATCCACAGGGAGTATGGAAAGAAAAGACTTAGAGATTTATACTGAACTCCTCCTTCTTGAATTCTCACTGTCTCCAATGGATTTCAGGTTTTGAATAGCTACAGAAAAGTTGTATTATAGGATGTCTCTTTTTTGATCTAGCAAACAGGACAAGTTCTTATTCTTTGAAAAAATTAACTCTGAGTAAAAACAAAATCAGCTGTCTTCCTGTAATCAAACTCTCTTTTCCCTTTAATGATTGCTGTATACGTAAGGGAACTGTTACACCTTCTGGTTTTGATTTTTGCTTCAAAGCTCTGGTTCACTTACAGGTGCTTTCCCTATCCTTTTGAATCGTTTTGTAGAGGAGACTTTGAAACAAGCTAAAATCCAGTTGGAGCAAATAACTGGCTTTGGTAAAAGCAGAAAATGCTACTATCTTTTTCACTTTTTTTTTTAAATTCAAAGTTCAAAAGATCTTTTTCATATAAGAGGAAGTTTAAAAAAATGGTAATTTTACACAGAGAGAAATGTGCTTTGTCTGTGGTTTCCTTCGTTCTCTCTACTGTTGTTGAAGGTTTTGTACTTTATCATCTGATCCACCGCAGTTTAGGGTTGCTGTCTCTCCAGAACAGCTCTTTGAAAGACAGGTCTGATTCTCCATGCCTTTACTCTAGCCTTAACTCTCCTACTGTTTCCCTGATTCCAGGAGAGTATTCCTGATTTACATCACTGGGGAAGGAGGAGTGGCTGGAAATGACAGCAGGGGGTTAGAGGTATGGCGGGCAGCTCAGGAGCCCTTAATAACAGCTCTGCATCTCACTGACAGCCTTCACTTTCTGCTTGATTCTGGACTTCAGTCTTAATCACGTAGAGCCTATCTTTAGTGTGTAGATAATTAACAACAATAAGCACCAACTTCTGTATGAGAGGGATGAAGCCCAGCCTGCTGCACAAGTAGCTTTGGTTACAGTACACAGGGAGAGAGAAATTCCGACATGCAGTTTGCATTGCACTGGCTTTCTATCTTCTTCCTTCTAGAAAGGTAGGGATTATGTTAATAATTTTAATTTTCTTTTTCTTCAGTTCCACTTTCAAAATATTAGCTGCTCCTACACCCTTAAAAGCTTTATCAAACCCATAGACATACAGTAATCTGCTTCTAGAAATGTGAAATGTCTTTTGGGGAGACTGTCAAAAGCATACAAAGGATTTAGGAGCACAAATTATTGGGCTTTTGAAATGTTTGTCTCCTGTTTTAACCCCTTCTACCTATACATCTGATGGTTTTATACAAGGCAGTACTTTTGTTTCAGTTTCTTCATAGCTTGGCAGACTGGCCACTGAGAGAGCTGTCAGTCAGCTCAGATGACGGCACATATGGCAGACTTGTTAGTGTGTTTGAAACTGAGACCCTTCCTGGATCTTTCATATATTAATCTTTTTCCACTCCTTTACTCACTCATGCCACTGCATACTTTCCTTGACTCTCTTTTCTTCAGCTGTGAGAGCCACTGTCATGGGTACAAGGCTCAAAAATAAGCTCTTAGCTTGCTGTGTTAAGTGATGTATGATTCTATGATGTATTAGTAAGCAGGATTTACTTGATAAGATATACCCTCATTACACGTTTAACTGGAGAGAAAGGTTGGACTGGCCTCACGTCATTCTTCTTTCAATACCCCCAGTGCTGATCCCTCAGTTACCATGTCTCCGTATTTCTATCTGCTTCTCCGTGCTAAAATATTCCCTCATAGCTAGTTGTGTCACTTGGTGGAAAAGCTGTCATTCAGGGAGAAACTGGGGGATGGACAGTGAAGGACTTTAACCATTCAAAGTCAGCTTACCTTCATCATTTCTGCAAACTGAACTATTTCTGAAAGTAGAGTTTTTAAAGGGGTTTCAGGAGTCTGAAAGGGAGAAAACAAACAGAAAAGGGAATGTGAATGGCAAAATGTACAGCTAAGGCAATTTTAGATAGCAGGCACAAGCCTTTCTGAGATGCCATGATACAGGGGAAGCTTGTGTTAAAATAAAGTGTCCACAGTAATAAAGAAAACGGCAATTTCTCAATTCATTATAGGAACTGGACTTCCAAGCAAGTGAAGTAATTGAAATCAGACACTATTAGCCAGAAGGGAAAGCATAAATCACTAGCTGGATGAAAATGAAATGACAAATGGATGGGAGTGTTGGGGAATAGGCACTAGTGCAGCTAAAATGACAACAACAACAACAACAACAACAAAAGATAAAATCTATAGCTGTTCTACAGAGACAAGTTTTGTGGGTGGAGAGAAATAAGATATCCTGGTTTACTTATTTTTAATAATTTGGACAGTCGATTTCTGACTATACGCTTGCTACTTTTGTTTTGCTAGTGGTTACTCACAATTGTGGACAGATCATGGAGAACATATTTGGAAAGCATCTTCTGATGTCATTGGAGTTTCTTGGATTTGATAGGCAATCTGTATACCTGAATAACCACCAGTATTTTCTATACATGTAATAATTTCATTCTGTTGAAGACAGTGGCCATTTTGTAGTAGATTCAATTGTTGTGTGCTCCAGACATATCTATACTTCAAACTGGGACTCTTTTTCATGGAAACTGGACTCCAGACTTTTTGACTGCTTTTAATCTGAAATGATTTCATTTTAGATTGCAAAATGCCTTTTATGATAAGGAAACATGAAGTAACAGAAGGCAAACTTCTCCTCAAGGGTAATTCTTACCTACCGCTTGCAGTATTTGAACATAAATCTGTAAATCTGACATGCCATGGTTGTTTCACCAAAAAATCTCAAATCCCCAAACCAACAATATCCATACATTTAAAGGGCATTATTTAGATACAGAAAGGCTGACCTGACACAACACAGAACTTTTAGTAGAAAGTATTTTTCTCTGACATGTTTTAAACACAATGTCACATAAAAGTAATACTTAACCTTATGTCTCTGTCACAGGAGCCTGCATAAAGCATTTAGCATAGATTTCAAAATCCTTTACTGTGCAGATCCCCCTGAATCTCAGGTGAATATCCCACTTAATCCACAGCCAGCAATCTTACTGGAATGTGGTGTGTTGACCTTGGCTGGATGCCAGGTGCCCACCAAAGCCGCTCTATCACCCCCCTCCTCAGCTGGACAGGGGAGAGAAAATATAACGAAAGGCTTGTGGGTTGAGATAAGGACAGGGAGATCATTCACCAATTACCGTCATGGGAAAACATGGGGAAATTATTTTAATTTATTACCAATCAAAATCAGAGTAGGATAGTGAGAAAATAAAACCCGAATCTTAAAACACCTTCCCCCCACCCCTCCCTTCTTCCCGGGCTCAACTTTACTCCTGATTTTCTCTACCTCCTCCCATTCCAGCGGCGCAGAGGGACAGGGAATGGGGGTTGCAGTCAGTTCATCACCCCTTGTTTCTGCTGCTCCTTCCTCCTCAAGGGGAGGACTCCTCACACTCTTCGCCTGCTCCAGCGTGGGTCCCTTCCACGGGGTGCAGTCCTTCAGGAGCAGACTGCTCCAGCGTGGGGCCTCCACAGGGTCACAAGTCCTGCCAGCAAACCTGCTCCAGCTTGGGCTCCTCTCTCTCCACAGGTCCACAGATCCTGCCAGGAGCCTGCTGCAGCGCAGGCTTCCCACAGGGTCACAGACTCCTTCGGGCACATCCACCTGCTCCAGTGTGGGGTCCTCCATGGGCTGCAGGTGGATATCTGCTCCACCGTTAACCTCCATGGGCTGCAGGGGGACAGCCTGCCTCACCATGGTCTTCACCATGGGCTGCAGGGGAATCTCTGCTCTGGCGCCTGGAGCACCTCCTCCTCCTCCTTCTTCACTGACCTTGGCGTCTGCAGGGTTGTTCCTCTCACATATTCTGACTCCTCTCTTTGGCTGCAGTTATGCAGGGTTTCTTTTTCCCCCTTCTTAACTGTGTTATCACAGAGGAGCTACCAGCATCGCTGATTGTCTCAGCCTTGGCCAGTGGTGGGTCCATCTTGGAGCCAGCTGGCATTGGCTCTATCGGACATAGGGGAAGCTTCTAGCAGCTTCTCACAGAAGCCACCCCTGGAGCCCCCCTGCTACCAAAACCTTGCTATGCAAACCCAATACATGGGGAAACCAGCTTTGGACCTCTGGCTTCTGCTCTAACTATTCACTCTGTCTTTCTGTTTCTGTATGTGACATTTTTTGCCCTTTCATTCATTCCAAATAGGTTTTCTCTTTAACCTTGTGGTACCAAAACATTTAATTGTATTTGAAAGTAATGGCATTTAATTGGTGATGCACCAAGTGGTAAAGGACACCTCCAGTAATTTACTTGAATGCTGTCTGTATGAAAGCTGAAATAATTTGATTCTTCAGCAAAGGGGTATGAGCATACTAACAATATCTTCCAAGCCATTAGTGTAAAGAGGCTGATACCAGGCTGCCTTAGCTCTGCACTTTCCCTTTCACTTTTTTAGTTGTAATTAATAATCCACACCTATCGATAAGGAGGATAAGCAGTAAAGGTTTAAAAGGGTTTGGAAGGATTTTTAATAGTTGTTTTTGTTGGCTAGGTTATATAGTAACATTAATGTAACTCTACATTTCAATTTTTAATTAAAAATAGTCAGGAGCTTTTAGGGTTATGAATAATTATCTGTCTGTATACTTGAAAGTTCAAATTGTTTCACATGATGAAATTGGAGTTTTCTGGCCAATCCTAAGTATTATCTGTATGCACACATGGCAGAGGAAGAAAATGAAGTATAAATATATATTTGTGTGTGGATATGAGTGGATACAAAAGGGAGTGTGTACAAGCATCATTCTGGATTAAAAGACAATGTTAGCCATGGGGCTGTCTACAGGGCTGAGAGTTAGAAATTAAAAAGCAAATGATGCTTGAACAAAATTATTGAAATATATGATTTACCATATGACTTTGCATGAATTGTCTAGTGTGTCTTAAGTTTCTCCTTCTTCAAAATGGAAATGATGAATTCATTCTGTGGAGCATTTTGAGGTCTTCAAAATATTTGTTCCAGGTAAGGAGGGACAGGCAGAACAGGGAGTCTTGCTAGCTGTTATTATTTTCTTCTGTCCATATAAAAACGTAAAGATTCATTTTGACCAAGCCTTTCATTTTTAAGTTAGCCTTGTTCACCTTAGTAGGCATTATTATCTAATCATTATCAAAACATAACCTAAGTATGTTTATTTTGTTAAGTTACAGGTGAGAATTATTTGCCTAAACAGAAAAAGAAGAGAGTAAGGAGAGAGGCACAGGTACGTGAAGTGACTTGCATAATGATCTGGCTGAGAATCCCCACCAGAAATAGAAGAGCTTTCTAGATACATATTTTGAAATGTAGTGCGCTTTTTTTGTCTACTATTTCTCATTCAGAACAATTCTTACTTATTTGCATGTCATTATACAATGCTGGTGGACTTCTTAGTGACAAGAATTGCATAAGTCTGCAGGTTCAGCAATAGTTCAGCTATGCAGATAGATGTTTGTTCGTTCTTAGTGGCATTAGTTTGGGTGACATTTGGCTTTCAGTGCACATTATTCATGCTCAATTATGGTGGAATAGATAAAGAATTGGAAGACACAGTCATATCTGTGTTCCTGAATGAAGAGTCATTGTGTCATGCTCACAGAAACTGAAGTGTCATCCAAATGAATTAATTATAACAATCTGTTTCCCAATTCAATCTGGCAATTATTCCCTTTTCAGAACAGTCAGCATTGATTTTGTTTACAGATTTTGTACAGACTTTACAACAGACCCATAACCATGTCAGCAATTCACTGCCTCTTCGAGGGTATAGGTAGAGAGCTGTGCAACTGTGGAGGTTACAGGAGCATTGAGCCTGGTGTGGGGGTCTCCATTCTCTGCCATTGCCTGAGAGCATCAGGGCAAGTACAACTATCTGAGTCACAGATCAAATTTCTGAATATGGATAATGAATGAGGTACCCCAAATTACTCTGGTTCTCAGTCTTTCCAGTTCTGAAATCTTAATCTGTCTGCCTATAGTGCATAAGATCTACTTTGTGGGAGTGATAGTTTGTTTTTCATAAAGCATTTTGATCTGTTCATGCTGGAGTCTGTAGGGCAAAAAAAGCTGAACGTGGCTCACGTCTGTCAATGTGGATGCATGGAAATAGTAACATCATTTCTTGTTAGACTGACATTCCTTCTTAAACTCGTAACAGTGTCTTGTAATGTTTGTTGCTATGAGAGTTGTCTTCAAACTACGGCTGAATTTCACACATGCTGCCGGGGTGCCTTTATCCTCAGCTCCCTTAGAATTACATACTTCTTTGCTAATACTTTTTTGGACTTCACGTCACAACTTTAAAACAACTCTGTCCCTTTGGACATTTTAAGGTTAATATCAACTATATTTTTTCCTTCTATAAACCTAAATACAGTAAGATATAACAATCATTAACACACTTTCCCATTAGTGGGATATCTCCAAATTAATCTTACAAATAACTAGTACCTTGAAGTACTCAAGACAAATTCAGAGCATGAATAAACAGGATCTGGATTTACATCTCATTACAGCAAGTCTGAAACTGGCTTTTACACTTCTTTAATGTTCAGCATAGTTTAACTAATAGTGGTCTTGAATCAAATGTTGGATGGATGTGTGCATACAGGTGTACATGTACGAAACTACATTATTTCTATCAAAAGATATTTCATTGGATTTTTCAAGAGGAGTGAAGAACTGCAGGTTGAGGGAGGAATTTTTTTAAATTGAAACATGTTAGGTGTCTCATGGTTGTTCAATGAATGAATCCATCATGATAGTGCTCTCTCCAGGGAAACTTTGAAAGCTATTACCTAGAAACTCAATGAAGATCAATTATCTCCCACCACCTGCACATCTGCAATACGTTTAAAGAATGGCAACTGCATGTAATGGAAACAGTGGCAAAGACAGGGTTTTTTTGTTCTTCAGTATATCAGTCATAGTAATCAGCTGCTTCTTTCTGTGTCCTAATAGATGAATTATGAGGAGAAAGTGCTTTGAATACAAGGAGAGATGTTGTCTTGCCAGCATATGTCCCTTTGCTATACGATGTCGAAGTATCTTTAAAAAAGGTAGGTCCTTTTCTGTGCCAGTGTGCCATCAAGAACAATCTCAAAGCAAAGAAGGTCCCTTACTAGCTAGGTTCCTACCACAGAGCAGACTTTCTCTGATGGCTCAGCTGAAAGCTGTGTCTTGGGTTTGCTTAATCAGCAAGTGCTGCTAATTGCCAGCAATGGCAAAGCACGGGGAGATTCAGAGCCCTCCCTTCAGCACTGTAAGAGAAGAAAAGATTTTTACAGGTGAAGGAACAGTATGAACTGCCGCAGAAGTGATTCCTTTAATAATTCATGGATGTAATTATTATTGTTATTAATGATGATACAGTGCTTAAAGCCATTAGTACAAATCTTAAATAAATGCAGGGCAAGCACTTTTTTAATAGCCTGGAATTACACAGTCTAAGGGATATTCATAACTAGAAAGCTGCATTATAAAAATATGCACTATGATTGTTATATCAGTTAATTCTGCTGAATTTGTCTCATTTCTGGATTTGTTTATAAATCTTAATTAGCCACTGTGGAATTGAAAGCAAATAAGAGATTACAGAAAACAAAATAAAAGGTTTAGATAAAACCTGTTAAATTATGAGAATAAATTCTATCACTTATCAAGAATAATAAATTAATTGACTTTAGGTCTTACCACAGCCATAGTACAAAAGCATGTTTTAGTCCTGGTTTTCAATATTCAGAGCAAGTTCGCTTTGTACTTGCATAGAAGCAAGGACCTAAGAATGCAGATTCTTATGGAGATACCATCAATATATATAAGGCAAGGAAGCTGTGGGTTTGGCGATGTCCCACGTCCTCTGAAGTTAGATGGGCAAGTGTCTTCAAAAATCATTTGCTTATGTAAAATGCAGATCAGCTTTGCCACTTTCAGCACTAAAGTGTTATACGTACCACCAAGTAAATATACAGTAACTGGTTCCTTTGAAAGTTTTGGGGTGTTGATGGGAAAAATCCCATCACCAGTGACGAGATCAGCAAAGTAACTGAAGAAATGTTCATCCTCAACAGAACTGGAAACTCTTTGCTGTATTCAGGGCACCTATCTGGATACCAGCACACACCCCACTCCTCACATCCAGTGGAATCAACCAGTCTAAGAGAAAACCTGATAGCCCAAGGGGAACCAGCAGCTGCCAGTACTGCCGGACAAAGGGAAACTCAAAGAATGAGTGAGAGGCCTGGAGACCCCCTGTGCTCTTTGATTCTGAAATGCCTCAGCCCCCCGGATGTTAGCCAATAATGTATTACAAAAAATACTCTGTAGCTCTAAAATAATCTGTTGCTTCTGCTACCTCCTATTATAAATAGTCATAGTTATAGATCACTCATTGCACTTACTGAGCCTCATGTTCTTTTTTTTTCCCGTCCTTCATATTGAGTTACTGAATTTCAGCAGTAGTGCCTGTAGCTGTGATACTGAGGGAGCAGCAGGAATGAAACTTCTCCAAAGCACAGCCCATTCTCCCCTTCATGTTGCACAGAGCAGAAAAAACACCCTCCCATGCTAGCTGTCCAGGAGAAGGGACAGCTTTAGCTCCTACAGCCACCCTAGAAAATCTCTGCATTCCGGGTAAGTGGTGAGGATTCACCCACTCAAGGGCCACCACAGCCTATCCTGCTTATCCAGTTTTCAGCCTTGTACACAGAATATTTACTGGAAGAAATTGATTATAGATCATTTTAGAGACTCCAAGTGATGGTGCTGCTGCCTAGGGAACTTACTGATGTTTAAACACTTCTGTCACAAGGAAACTTGGCCTTTTTCATATGTGACTGTCAAACTGCGCCTTCTTAGCTACTTGGTCCTGCGACGCCTTTCTGGCTAGCCAGGCCGAGAAGCTGCCTCCTGTCACACACACGTTTTCAATGTCTAAACGTGTAAGGAAGTGATCAAATGACTCCGCAGCTTTCTTCTTGGGTAATCAAATATATTGAATCCTTGTGAGATGCAATATGGTTTTCTAGCCCCTGGATAATTTCTGTGAAATTTAGACTGTGCAACAGAAAGCAATTCACATCTTTTAAAACCTGACACGCAGTTAAGATTTTATCATACAAAACAAGCAGCAGAGAGATGCTTCTCTCCTATTGTGGGCTCATCTGTGCTTCGCTACTAATAAATTAAAATATCTCTGTTCACTTGTGTATTCCCAAAATGTCATAGCTGTTGAACATCCCGTTTATTTAGCCTTAGTGTTGCTCATTAGACTTGCTCTCTCTAGGAATTACTCTGCCATAGTTAGTGGTACTAACAAAAATTTGGATTATACCTCACGTATCGATTTCCAGTCAAACCAAGGGAAAATGCATTATTTCACAGGTATGTCTTCTCTTGTGTTACTAACGCAGACTTAGACTTTAGCCTTTTTTACCTGAAAGGTCAGTAATTTAGTAATGTCAGATAGTTGGCTCTTTTCTTATTAACTCATTAATATAACAAAAGGCAGCTATATCCAGAATGGTTATTATGGAATATATGTTACGCCCATCTGTTACAGTAGGATATCAAGAGTCTAGAGAGGATGATTCATAATTCTGAGGCAATGTCCTACAGATAGTATAGAGCATGGTGGCAGATGGAAAAAAATGGATCTGAGCAGATGGATCTGGGTGTGGTTCATGTTGCACATACTGGTTTATGCTGGGGCAGAGCACCAGGGCTAATTTCTCGCTCGCAGGAACAGCCTGCAGTGTGGCACTCAGAGCAATCACCAGTGATTACCAAAATAATTCGGCTGAGAAGGTAGGCATGCTCACAGTGCTGCATATCATGGCCCGAGCATTGGCAATGCAGCTGCACAGGCATAGTCAAGGGCAGTTTTTTACTTCCAGAATAGTATGCCAGTGACAAACTACGTAATGTGTTCAGGTATGACTGCTGATGGTGTCTAGGTTTATTTTGGATTGACTGACAGGGCTTCCCAGATGCCCACAGTTACTAGGCAAAAAAGTCATCCTGCAGTGACAGTGCAGTGACAAGCACATTGACGGCAGAATGTGCTGTACCGTATCATCTACTGAAATGGTGATTAGTACAGGAATGTCAGAATTTGCATGAAGAAGGCAGCTCTTGGTAATGTTAAAGATTACGGTTAGATTTGCAATACAGTGTTTTCAAAACAACGTAGTAATACTTGAGATAATCCAAAAAAGCAGCCTAACTGAATGAAACCTTCAGCAATGACACTGTTTTGGAAAAGTGAATCACACTGATTAAATACTATTTTCTATTTAAAATCTGAACTTGCCATTACTAATATCACAAGTGCTACTCATTCTATGAAATAGGTTGTAGCCCATATCTCACCAAAGTCACTAGGAATCTTTCCTCGCAGCCTGACAGGAGCTAGCTTATGCCTTTTGTACACTGATATTGATTTCGGGAAGGAAGTTGCTCCGTGAAAAAAAAATATATAAAAGCTGAGACAAGATGATGAGAAAGAGAAATAAGTAATATACCTTACCACAGTTATCGTTAATCACTTCTCTAACCTAATTTCTGTTCAATTCACAAACTGCACTGTCTGGGTTTGAGAAGGAAATATTCCCAATGTATCCTCTCCAGGGGGTTTCAGGCAAAATTCAGTTCTGGGTGACAGTATAAGTTTCCAGTAAGCCCACTTAATTGAGTCTTTCCGCTTAGGACTACATTTTCTTGCTTTCCTTTGATATGGAGCTGGGAACTATCAGAATTCATCAAGTATGTTTTGATCAATACTGGGGGTTGGCAGTGTCCTGGTTTTGGCTGGCATAGAGTTAATTTTCTTCCTAGTAGCTGGCATAGTGCTGTGGCTTGGATTTAGTATGAGAATAATGCTGATAACACACTGATGTTTTAGTTGTTGCTAAGTAGTGCTTACACTAGTCGAGGACTTTTTCAGCTTCCCATGCTCTGCCAGTGAGAAGCTGGGAGGGGGCACAGCCAGGACAGCTGACCCAAACTGGCCAAAGGGCTATTCCATACCATATAACGTCACGCTCAGTATATAAACTGGGGGGAGTTGGCCGGGGGGTGGCAACCGCTGCTCAGGGACTGGCTGGGCATCTGTCAGCGGGTGGTGAACAACTTCTTTGTGCATCACTTATTTTGTATATTCTTTTATCATTATTATTATTATTATCCCTTCCTTTTCTGTCCTATTAAACTGTCTTTATCTCAACCCACAAATTTTACTTTTTTTTTCCCCCCCTATTCTATCCCCCATCCCACTGCAGGGTGAGGGGAGTGAGCAAATGGCTGTGTGGTGTTTAGCTGCCTGCCAGGTTAAACCACAACAGGCAGCACACATATGTGAACAGTCATTTCAACAGCCTTCTGGAGTTCTGTGAGGTTATTTCTTCACCACCATATCTACCTGCAAAGAGACACCTTGAGGGAAAAGAAAAATACATTTGAAATATGCCAGAAAGACACCTGTGCCCAAAGGATGCCCGCAGAAGCCTGTGGTGGGGCCCAAGGGTACACTATGATTAAGAGGCATAAGTTGGCATGGGACTTGTGCATGTTTGACAGCTCTCTCCCTAATGTGCACAGAAAGAGCTCACATGTTGCGCTTTCCTCAGTGCAGGTAGCGAGAGCCTGCTTCTGCGAGGTGTCAGGCATCTGTTGGGAGCTCAGCAGCCCCTGTTCCTGTTAACACCATGTTGTCTTGGATCCTGCTCTTCAAAGCTTCTGGATAAGCTATAATTAGTGACTTAACAGGATTTCGAGGACCTCTCCGAATCTTGGCAAGCAGGCTTCAGCTGGGGTCTCAGATGCTCAGAACTGCTCAGAATTGGCTTGTAATGAAAACCAGCGTTGTAAAATAGGCTATATTCAATAACTTTGCACACTGACAACAGTAGTATAAGGTTCAAGAGAAGCTCTGAAAGCAGGATGAGGATGCATGTTGGTTGTATAGTCACATTTTGTACCTTTCTCCCTCTCCTTTCCCTTCAAGAGGATTTTTATAGCTATATTTCCCATTGTGTACCTTCTTCCTTTGTGTCTATATCATAATCCCCATTGCCCCGAGCTGAAGAAATCAGCTGTCTACCAGCCTGTCTATTTTAGGAAATCTAATGATTTACCTATAAACAGAAAGGCACATGTCTGCAAGGTTCATCATAGTAAGCCTTGTGCTTCTAATAAAATATTGATTTCCTCTCTTCCAATAATTTATGTCTTCAATTGGCTTGATTGGGCACCCTGCTATTTTTTTCACAAGATACAGCAATCACCAAGGGAGTTAAGGTCTTTTCAGAATAAGAATATGATGTTGTTTTTTTTTTTTTTTAAAGATAGTATATTCATATGCAGCTTTGAACAGTGTTGTTACAGATAGATGAATCCCTGCAGGGCAAGCACTGTTGCCATACCCAAGGGAAACACACTTTTATTTTTACACTGAGCTGAATTAATTTATTGAATTGGTGCACGCTATAGCTAAAGGTCACTATGTACACATAATTTCTAATAGCTGCAACTTTTTATGTGAGTTCTCAAGTGCCATAGATAGAAAGATGAAAGCCAGGTTGAAGACAATGGGGTTCTACCATTCTGTGCTGAGATGAAGGCTTCTTCAATACCCTCTTTATAAGAATCTTTGTGGTTTAGCACCTCATACCAAACTTAATACTTTTCCACAAATGGCCGATAGCAAGGAAGAAATACAATTATCTCTGGACAAAGAGGTTATTTTCAGAGCTCTGTATTGTCTGCTTGGCATCAGTTTTCTATAATACTTGATATTAGCATGACATATATAACACGTATATAATTGGACTACTTGCTGTACTGTGTTCAGACTCTGATCTTATTTATATCTTTGCTGTAGGAGGTTTGTATCCACATGTGGTGACTGACCAGCACAGCCATAGCCTTTTTTTACAGTCTGGTGCAGTCACTGGTAATGCAAATCCTGTTGTCAGCAGCAGTTTGCTAATAATGAATATAGAAGAAAAATGGGTATTTGGGAAAGAATGGACTTTAAAATAGATGTTTCTATATTCATTGGAAAATAGAGACTGTGCTGGTGACCTGTGTTTAAGATGACATAATACTGGTTAGGTAGGGGTAGCCACACAAGACAGGATCTATCTTGTCATGGTTTACTGTAATTCAGGAAAGGGAATTTTCTTGGCTACGGTGATTCTCTGCAAAGCCATTTTCGAGCAGTCTTAGGTGTCTGTGACTGCGCATGTATACCTGCACACATGCTGCTCCCCTGCTGACCATGTGCAGGGTGTCCTCAAGGAGAAGTGGTGCCCGACACAAGAAAAGAGCAAAACAACATCCCAGAATGACACCATGATAGGAGAGGGGAGAATGTGGGTATAGTGACTCTGGCGCAGCAGATAAGCCTCTACCTTAATCAAAAGTCCTGTATGTGGCTTCATATGAATGGCAAGTGCAGCTATTGCTAATGCTAATTACATAAACAGACAGCTCTGCACAGGATCAGGCCTGTACATTCCTTTAGTATCTGTTTCATTTGATCATGTTTCCACAAGACCAGAAATTTCAGATACCTTCCTATTGACAAAACTTTCCAGCACATATTTTCTCATTCTGTCTTGAATGGCACAGAACGAAAATGATTGGGATGTCTGCTTATCTTTTGGTGAATTACACAACCACCTGTTCTTGAAAGAAGATTGAGTTAGTGGGAAATGATAATAATAACGACAATAATAATAATTGTGTTGGTGGGAGCTATTGAGAACATTACGAAAATATATTCTGAAATTAAAAACTAAACCTGGTTCCAACACTTCAAAAAGTCTTGCAGTTAGAGAGTCTGAAGCTGAAATCATGTTTTCCTGCCAAGGATTTATATTCCCAGAAGCTGAACGTACCGCTGGTCCTCCTGACCCATTATTGATTAGTTCTATTTTTGTTGCTGATCAGTGTGGTTGACATTGTTTACAACTACAGACCGTGATAGAGTCAATACTAATTGAGGCGAGAGCATGCATCCTCCCTGTGTTCAGCTCTGGCACAAATTACTGTTCCTAGATTGCAAAAGGGAAGGATGGAGGACATTTTTCAAGGTTCTTGAAAGGGAAGTGTAAATAGAAGAAGTCAAAAAGCCTCCATTTCTTTGTTTTAATTCTTGATTTCCTTACTTTGTCTGATAATGTGAAAATGGGTTTAGTCTGTGGATAGGAACGACAAAACGATAAAACAAAGTAGTGTGTGCATTTTTAAAGCAATGGTATGCTTTAGAGGAAACACAAATACCCACAAGGAACAGATGTGTTAAGACAATCTGAGGACACACAAATGTGTGGGGTACTGGACTAGGGTTTATAACTGGATGATTGCCTCCTCTTTCTCTTGTTTATTGTACTGCTAAGGGAAAAACTGTGTTTCAAGGATCTTTATTCTTAGAAGACTTCGGTAACTTTAATTAAAGGAAGTTTTAGATAAAAGTAGTAACAGATTACATGCATACAAACCAATTCTGGAAATTTCTGTGTGTTTCTGGTGGTGCTCTGAGACCCTCTGACAAAAACTCTAGGCTGAGTATTCAATACTAGCAATGGGATCTAGAGCTAGAGCCAACACATCTTTCATCTTTGCTACCTACATTCTCTCCTGTCATCAAAAGACAAGCTCTGTCATGGCTCGACAAGTGGTGTCATGACTCGGTATCTGAAGTCACAGTGTGGAAGCAGGACAGGTTAGCGGCAGATGTCACTGATGTGTCAACAGATGAAGCACCCTCAGAAATGGCAGCTAGTAAGCCTTTCCAAAGCTTCCTGTGAATGTCCTCACTACTCCCCCTAGGAAGTTTTTCAGCTGTGTGTGCAGTGCTGTCCCCACATCCATCCCACAGCAGCCTGGCTGTCCTTTTAACTGTGCTTCCTTGCCAAGCTGCACTTAGAGGATAAGCAAGCAATGACATGCTGACTCCTGAGGAAGCTGGAAGGGCTTTTTGTGGATCTTGCATCAAGCTCCATGGTCAACAGCTCAGAGAACGTTTAATTAGGTATAGCTCATCTAAACCTTTGAGCACCTCATTGCAATGCTTGCATATCTATGAAAACATTTCAAAGCAGGCACATTTAATACTTTCCTTGTTGCTACTCATATCTGAGAATATGAAGAAAATTTCTCAGCAATGAAAGCTGATTGTAGATTAGCCAACTTCATGATAGAAATTTCTTCACAAGGGACTGTTGAAATGAGACTAATGAAAAGACAGTGGGGAACAATTCCATAGGAGAAGGGGATGATGGAGTCATGTCATTATTAATTAGTGCTATTGTAATTCAAGTTCTGAAATGTGGATATTTACTTTTATTTTTAAGAGTCTGGGTGTAGGTTTTATACTTATGTGTTAGAAAAGCATTATTGACTCCTTAATTAGGTTTTCAATGGATTTTTGCCAGTGAATTTAGCTCATGTATAATTACCTTATACTGGTATCCCCACAGCCTGATTCATGGCTGAATTTCTAAAACAGTTTCATTTGGTACCCTAGCTTTTATTAAATGTCTTTTACCTTAACTATCACTGCAGCGATGGATTTCCTAAAAATAGCTTGTGAACTATATATCAGTCTTTGCTGAGTCAACGAGATTAGTGGAAGACTCTCAGCCCAAGAAAATTACACTCAGTAGATGGTGCAGGACAAAGAAATTTATTTTTTTATTTTAACTAACACAAACCCATCTCATTCTCTGGCAATTCTGTTTTTCTGCCTTTCATTGCACAGAGGAAAAAGCTTCCTGTTTTAAATGGGTAGTTGTTACTCCTGCCCAACATAGCACCCTACAGTTGTTCATACTGTGTTTATTCCCACATAATTATTAATATGATGTAAGGGCTCAGCAAGATTCCTCTCGTTGCCCTTCCCAAATGAGAGTAAAATGAACTAGCAGTGAGCTACCAAGAGCTAAAGCAGTGTGTGGGAGAACAGTATGGTGTTAAAAGGCTAGGGATCTGTCCTGCTGGCCCTCTGAGGGTGCATATGACAATTTTCCAGTGAGTGTGCACCAAGCAGAGTGCTCAGTGACACCCAGCATTTACACGTGGGAAGCTCTCCTGAAACAAAAGCCTGACATGAGCTGATGGAAAGAGCCAGAGCTCCTCATAGCAGCAAAAGGAGGCTTTACTATCCAAAGGCTAGCTTCTTAATAGATGTAAAGCTGCCTGGCTCCACTGAAAATATCTTCTCCTTATGCCCAAGATTCTTCATTTTCATTTAAATATGAAAGCAGATTGAGAGCTTTAGCTGGGTTTCCTGGCAGACCACAAAATCAATTGAATAATCTTTTTTCCAGTTAAACATAAAAGCAAAAAATTGACCTTAATGTTTTGTCTCAAATGGGAATGTTTCATTGTAGCTTTGAGTTTTAAAATAGTAACATCTCCAAAATACTAGCAAATTTTATAAAGAGAACACTCTTTCAAATAATCTGGCATGCACGTTTTAGAAAATGCCAAAAGAAAGCAGTACTGTTTTTACAAATATTGTCTTCTAAATTATTTGGCTTAAACTGATATGAATTCATAAATGTGTTCTAGTTATCTGTTTTTTTAATAAATATTTTTCTTTTGCCTATCTCCAAAAAAAGAAACATGTAAGAAACACCAACAGTTACATTGCTCACCAAAAAAAAGAAAAGCTTCAAAAATAGGAATTTATGCATGTGTAGACAGCACATCTCAAGGAACTTTAAACAACTATAAATGATCTTTTATTTTATTTTTTTTTTTGTCCATATGTGCATTTATGCTATAAGCTATTCTGCATAATACTTCTCTTTTATCTGGAGGTTGAAGACTTCAAGCAAATGGTAAATTTAAGACTGGTCCATCATTTGAAACATTATATTATACCAGAGACATCTAGGTATGAG
>VYZW01000029.1:10775-25217 GCA_013401315.1 Balaeniceps rex
GGCACAAGTATAAATTGGGAGAGGAGTGGCTGGAGAGCAGCCCTGCAGAAAGGGATCCGGGGTGCTGGTCGAGAGCAGGCTCAGTACGAGTCAGCAGTGTGCCCTGGCAGCCAAGAGGGCAAACTGCATCCTGGGGTGCATCAAACACAGTGTAACCAGCTGGTCAAAAGAGGCGATTATTCCGCTGTATTTAGTGTCAGTGCGGCCTCACCTTGAGTATTGTGTGCAGTTCTGGGCCCCACAATTTAATACAGATGTGAAGGTACTTGAATGCGTCCAGAGGAGGGCAACAAAGCTGGTGAAAGGGCTGGAAGGCATGTTGTATTAGGAGTGGCTAAGGATGCTGGGTTTGTCTAGTTTGGAGAAAAGGAGGCTGAGGGTGACCTCATTGCTCTCCACTTCCCCTCCTCAGGAAGCTGTAGAGAGGGAGGTGCTGATCTCTTCTCTCTGGTATCCAGTGACAGGACACGTGGGAATGGTTCAAAGCTGCATCAGTCTGGGGAAGTTCAGACTTGACATTAGGAAACACTTCTATATAGAGACGGTGGTCAAACACTGGAGCAGGCTTCCTAGAGAGGTGGTCAACGCCTGTCAGCGTTTAAAAGGCATTTGCACAATGCCCTTAATATACTTTTAACTTTTGGTCAGCCCTGAAGTGGTCAGGCAGTTGGACTAGATGATTGTTGCAGGTCCCTTCCAACTGAAATATTCTGTTGTATTAATGAACTTCATGGGGTTTCTGTCTCTTCATTCCTCCAATCTGTCAAGGTCCCTCTGGGTGGTACCCTCACCCTCCAGCATATCAGTGGCTCCACTTCCCAGCATGCCATTATTTCTGTCTTGCTGAGAGCATGTTCTGTCTCTTTCTACCAGATCACTAATGATCACTGAACGGTATTGATCCCAGTATTGTCTTCTGAGGCATGCTTTTCATAACTGGCCATCATGCAGATTTCTAACCATTGATCATTATTCTTTGAGCCTGACAGTTCAGCCAGTTTCTCACTGACCTTTCTTACTGGAAGGCATCCAGTCCATAGCTCCCCCATTTGTCTATAAGGATGCCATGAGAGACTGCATCAAGAGGCTTGCTGAAGTCAATGTAAACAGCATCCACTGCCCTGTACACATCCACAGAGCCTGTCATTTCATCATAGAAGGCAGTCAGGTTCATGGGCATGATTTTCCCTCATTTAATCTGGCTGCCTGTTCCTAGTCACCTTCTTGTCCTTTGGGTGCCTGAAAATGGCTCTAGAACTTGCTCCGTAAAGCTACAAGGGACCGAGGTAGGACTGCGTAGCCTGTCATTCCCCAGATCCTCCTTCCTGCCTTTTTAGAAAGGTGACACAATACGTACCCCTTCCTGTCACTGGTGACTTCATGCAATTGCTACAGTTTTTCATAGATGACAGAGACCAGTCTTGTAAAGACACACTTGTGCAAACAGGGCTTTATTTATGTACAGGGAGAAGATGGACATTCAATGAAAGAGAAATCAAGAGCTGGGAGGAGCACATTTAGTAGTTGTTCTTTGCACATTTCTGGTAGCTCCAGTGAGCTCTAGTGAGGCTTAATGCCCAGTTTGGTAGGTACTGGAGAAGTGCAAATTAAAAGAATCTAGTTCTTAGCTTTACGGATCTATGATTTTAAGGTAAGTTACAGTAAAGGGTGAAGAAGGCAACAAAACAGTAGCTGGAGAGAAACTCATAAGAGGCAGAGACTAGTGCTACTGAATGATAGATTAGGTTCATGATTGTGGTATGCAGAGGTGTGTCTTGCCAGCATTCCTGAATAATGACATTGAGAAGGTTAGTGCTGTCCTTCCAACTGTAGAAGCTCATTCTGTTACTTTGTGGCTGTTGCAGACCTGCTCAGTGGGCAGAGGATGAGGAGGGAAATTGGAGGAAGGGCAACAAGAACGGTGATTGAGTGCCACTTTTATTGTAACCCCTTCAGCACTGAAGAAAGAAGATGCTACAAAAAACAATGTGTATGCCTGGATATCGAAAAGGAATTATGTAAAGTGGATAAGAACTTCACTTTTTTTGTCTTGAGGAACAGTTTTGTAACCAAAGAACATTTCAGTGAAGCAAAAGTGAAGGATGCTACCAGTCATTTGTAAAAATGTGTTTTAATAGTCTGTTAGGAGACTATCAGGACAGACGTCTGTTCTCATTGTGATACTGCATTACTGTGTCTTTGTCCCTTGCATTCTATTCCAGTTTGTGTTTTGTGCTTGAGACATCCTGCTTTTGTACCATCAAATACAGGAAAAATACTTTACAGCAATGCTTCTTAAGGCATAAAGCATAAGGGGCCACTTGCTATGCAGAAGGCAAGACAAGATTATCTTAGGCCATTAACTTTTACCCAGTACAAGGACTGAACTCGGCATAGAGAACGTAATGTCTTAATTATACTGAAGTGTCTCATTCTTAAGGAAGTAAACTGTGCCATAGGCAAGTGCAGAGAGACTAACCTGTCACCGGTGCCTGGAGATGGGTGCATGGCTGGCCCTCAATCAGGTGACATACAGACTTATGTTGTGGAGACAGAAGGAACCTTCAACATCCTTCTCAACTTTAATGTGGGTAAAATGCCTCCCCAACTGCAAACCTGGCTGTTAGTGTGACTCCAGTGAGTTGACAAAGATGTGTTAACTGGATACCAGGAAAAGAGAATTCTTGTACCAACTCAAAGAATTGGTAAAAGTGAAAAATGGACTGGCACAGCCTGTTATATCAGAGAAAGATGCAAAATATATATACCTGCAGATGATAATCAGAGAAAGTATAGCTGAGCCCTGCGTGTATGACCCAGAGTATTCATTGTCTTAAAGCAGAGCTGCCAGTATTATGAGGATGATCAGGGTTTTGCAAAGCTGTCCTCTTTTCCTTGTAACCTCTGAAGGAAATGGGATGAACAGCATAAGAAAGGCTGCACTGGGTCAGACCAAAGGTCTGTCTGGCTCGGTATTCTGTCTCTCACAGTGGCTGGGTTTGGATGCCTCGGGGGTACTGCAGGGATGAAGTAGTTATATAGTGATACTTTCCTTTTACATTCTCTTAGCCAAGTGTCCTGTCTCAAAAAGGTTTACAAACTCTTTCTTTGAGGCTGGAGAAAACTTCTGTGAACTTTTGGCTATAGTATTTACCCTGAAACTGGATTTAATTGTATTTTTATAAGGACATGTAATCTGCCTTTAAAAACATCAAGTAAGGATTAGCTTATCTTCCTTGGTAATCAGTTTTCTTATTAATTACTCTCTTTTTGAGGAAATTGTATCTACTCTTGGAATAGTTTTTTCCTACTATCAACATCCTGACATTGTTTCTTGCTATGCTTTTCTTCAGCAAGGTTGAAAAGTCCTGTTCTTCCTTTGCAATTCGGCTTCTTTCTCATGTAGAACTACCTATACCCAGTCAACAAGTCCTATGTAATCCACTAACCCATATAAGTCATTTTTCATAAGCTTCACACTGTAAAACTTGTCATTTAACCTTTAATTATGCTCCTGCGTGAAAATCCCCAGTATTCCACATCCATCTGCATTCAGTTCTAGTGTCTACACCTAGAGTATTCTTTACAGAAGCGGGAACACTTGCTTCCCTATTGCTATTCAGGCTTCATATACTCATATATCCAAATATCATGCTAGCCCTTGCTGCCCAAATACTGCTGTAACACTACTGTAAAAGTGATATTCAAGCAGTCGACTCTGAATCTAAAGTTCTTTTCAGTGCTCAAGATCCTAGAAAGTAAGAATTTTTTTTTTTTTTTTTTTAATTCCAAAATGCATTGCATTTCCTTCAGCAGTATTACAGTGCAATTTTGGACTGACAGTTTTTATAATCTGGAATACTTAAGAGCTCAATCTGTTTAGTTTTATCAGAAGAGGACCAGAGAGGTCTTGCCTGTGTGGTAGAAAGTCCTTTATGGAAATGGAAATACTAGGTAATAAAGCATCTCTTGTCTTGAGCAGATGAGTGTAAAAATGAACTCGAAGGTAAAGCCAAATGAATTCAAGTTAGAAATAGGGTGTGAGCTTTTAACAGTGAGGACAGATTAACCATTGGAACAAAGTACTGTGGGAAGCAGCAGCTTCTGTATGTCTTCAGGCTTCAATTTGAAGACAGCAACTTTATGGAAGGAACGTTGTAGCCAAATATAAGCCACTGAAATAAATACAGAGGCATCAAAAAGACATTGAATGGTCAATTTTATAGTGAAGGTCAGTCTACATGAAATGGTAGTTGCTTCTGGTTTAGAACCTCAGAGAAGACAGAAGACTTTTTTTCTACAGTATAGAGATCTGTTGAAAAATGGGAAGTGTTTTGGCAAACATAGGGAAAAGTCATGGTGATGGAAGTTTTGTGGTGTTACAAAAAGATTGTAATGAAATTTACATGGGAAGCTGAGGTGAGAAAAAATTTATCTGTGCCAACTGAAATGAAGCATCATTTCTGCATGCCAGTTTATTTGTGAGTAGTGTAATGACGTATGAGTGTGCAATCTTCAGAACCTACATGATCACTCAGTTGAAGAGCGTCCTTGGTGAGGATTCCCCCTTTCTTGCTGTACTGGCAGCTAGGGTTCTGCTGTTTTGGGGTAGTGTTCCCTGTGTACATGCTCAGCTTCAGCAGCTCTGTCTCAGTTGATTCACTCAGCTGTGTGAACTGCCTGCACATTGCACTGAAATCAGAAACAAATGAGGGAGAGCATCGGTGGGCTTATTACCTTGATAGGATACTTACCAAAAAGGTATGCAATATCTTTCTTAATCACTATAGCAGTTGCTTCTGCTTTTGTCTCTCATGGCATATAAGGAAGATGCCTCCTTGTAGGAGTGCCCTTTTGGTAGCCTGTAGCCTTCACTATCACACCAAAGGAGCAGATGGTGGGTTTCTCTAAGAGGAAGAGCTCTTCTCTACTCATCTGAGGGGAGATGGTGTGACTGGAGGAACTTATTTTCTGGTAGCACATTCTCTAACATTAGGGAACAGTGACTTGTTCAGCTTTTTCAGCTTTAAAATACATTACGCTGTACCTTTGTTTCAAAATGAATGGAAAATTCCATTGATGGAATAGTGCCATGTTTGAATTGTTGCTTCAGATCTCAAGTCCTGGACATAGCGTTAATGTCCCATGCTAGCATTTGTTTTTGTTGCCCAGACTGGTGTATGTGAGACCTCATTGCTGGAAGCTCTTCTAAGAGTGCCATGAACCGAGACTGGTCTGGCCTGCTGAAGCCATTGAATTTTCTCTCAAGTTTAGCAACACGACACAGCCAAAGCTACCGTCGATTGCATTCTAGCTTCCTCCTTCTGTCCCAGAGGGCTTACCTAGAGATAGTTCACGAACACGTCTACTCAAAATCTTTAAAGAGCTGCATTGTGCATGTCCCAAATGTTTCATGAGGTCATAAGATTTAACTGTTTGATAGGGATTGGATTCTGGGATCCTAGAACTCTATTTTGGGGGTAACGTGTAACTAAGGAAGATTCTTGCTTGTATTCCTCTGTCTTAACCATGATGTGTATTCTCTGAATGAGGCTCTTGCAGAATCTTTGTTCTGATTGTAGAAACTGGAAATAAATCAATATATGAAAGAAGCGTTTTATCTGATATAAAGTGAACTGAGTTGAGAGTGGGAGAAGAGAGGCTTCACTGACATCTAACTAGATTTACAGTATTGGAATGTCCATAATCTGCATGCTTCCTTGACCATTTCCTTAAGTATAAACTGTAACCTGAAGGTCTATAGGGAGTTACTATGCTTTTCTTCCTTTGAATTGCGAACTTGAGTGAAGGATTTGAGGTAATTTATCATGTCCATTGTTTTTTGCAACGATTTTGTTTGTTTGCCAGTTTGTCATGACGTTGTCTCTAGACAAGTGAGATGCTTCCTGTTTGGAATTTGAAAGAATTCCGGAGTTTCTTAAGTAGCCTTTCACTTCCAAGTCACTGCTTCAGATCTGCCCAGTCCCAAAAGGGATTTCATTTAAATGAGGTCAGTCTCAATTGATAGTTTAGTGGATATCTATTCATTTTGCCAACACTAACATCCTTTTAAGATAGATTGGCATCATTCTTTTTTACCATGATAGCAGTGGCTTCAAAGATCAAATGAGCTGTGGACTTTGGATTTTCTTTTGCATGTATTTGTGTCCCAGTATTGATAGCTATGCACACTTGTGGAAGGAATAAAACAGGACTCCCTCTACATTAACTGTTCCAAGGAATAAATTGTAAAAAATTAGATCCCAAGTTGATTGAATGCTTTCAAGCAAAAAGATCAAGATCCTTTAGAAATTGCTTCAAGTTCTCAACACTATGTTGGGGGGGGCAGACAGTGTCCAATTTTTAAAAGTGATGATTTTCCTCTCTCATCTGTAAGCTGCACCTGTGAGAATTGAGAAGTGTTCCTGGTGAAATGTGCTGATTTTTGTTGGGAGCAAGGAGAAAAGAGCTCTTAACCAGATTTGGCAAACATGATCAATGATGGGTAACAGTCAAAAATATCAGATATCTGAAAATCATTATGAGCTGGTTCAGTCTTCCATCTTGCATTTTTTTTCATGAGGAATAAAGCATTTCACTGGGTAATTGGAGGCATTTCTATTAAAAAAAAAAAAAAAGCTGAATGGTTCTTATTCACACGCCCTTAATTTTACACCGAGAATTTTCTCAGTTCAGTTTGAATAGCTGGTGGTAAATTCAGTAACAGGGCTGACTGTGGTGGCTTTTATCTATTTTGATGTTTTTCAGACTATGCTTGCTTCATACTTTTCCAGCTCAGAGAATCAGTTGAAACTACAAATGAATACAAGTAGACTTGCTACGTGCTAATGGAGGATTTCTCACATCTAAATAAAGGGTATTTCAAATCTGGGGGTACAAGGTTTGTTCTCTACTGAAGTAAAGCAATTTTCCAGTAAGAGCAGATACTTGATAATAGTTTTTTAATGAAACATAGTATAGAGTTTCAAAACACTAAATGACATGCATTTCATTAATTTCTAGTGGGGGAGTAACAAGGAGGTATCTAAAGATGAGAACAAGAGCAGATCTTAGGAGTTGCTGCCATTAGGCAGACGAAACACACACTTTTAAAATTGCACCTAGTTGGAGAAATGTTACTTTGAGAAGGGTCATAGCTTCTTCCTCACAGACTGCCTGCAGGGGCAGTGATGGCAAACCAGTGGTTCTGCTAAAGTAATGTCAGCATCACTGACACTGATGTTTTTCTGGTAATTTTAACACCAGCTTCCTGAGAGGTACACCAACATTGCCTTAGGACTTTTCTTCATCCTGCTTCACCACATAATTTGCAGGTGCTTGGACTCACCCAGCCCTCCACCATGGGGAAACATGCATTCCCATTTTGAAAAAGCCAGAGGTGAAGACACTCTTAATGCCAAGTGTTGTATGGTGAGTGAAAGAAGTCCTGTGTTTTCTTTCCTGGCTGTCAAGTGTCACCATGAAAGCAGCCTATACAAACGAGCAACAAGGGGAGCTTTCGTGAGCCTTTTTTCCCTTGCTGGTCCTTTCAGGTACTGTGGAGACAGCAAGGAGTGGGAATGAGGAGTGCAGGGTCTGATTCATAGAATCATAGAATCATTAAGGTTGGAAAAGACCTCTAGTCCGACCATCAACCCAACACCACCATGCCTACTATACCATGTCCTGAAGTGCCATGTCTACATGTTTTTTTGAATACCTCCAGGGATGGTGACTCCACCACCTCTCTGGGCAGCCTGTTCCAATGCTTGACCACTCCTTCAGTAAAGAATTTTTTCCTAATATCCAATCTAAACCTCCCCTGACGCAACTTGAGGCCATTTCCTCTTGTCGTATCACTTGCTACTTGGGAGAAGTAACTCACCACAACCTCCTCTCAGGTAGTTGTAGAGGGTGATAAGGTCTCCCCTCAGCCTCCTCTTCTCCAGGCTAAACAACCCCAGGTCCCTCAGCCGCTCCTCATAAGACTTGTTCTCTAGACCCTTCACCAGCTTCGTTGCCCTTCTCTGGACACGCTCCAGCAACTCGATGTCTTTCTTGTACTGCGGGGCCCAAAACTGAACACCAGATTTGAGGGTGCGGCCTCACCAGTGCCGAGTACAGGGGCCTGATCCCTTCCCTACTCCTGCTGACCACACTATTTCTGATACAAGCCAGGATGCTGTTGACCTTCTTGGCCACCTGGGCACACTGCTGGCTCATGTTCAGCTGCCTGTCAGCCAGCACCCCCAGGTCCTTTTCTGCTGGGCAGCTTTCCAGCCACTCTTCCCCAAGCCTGTAGCGTTGCATGGGGTTGTTGTGACCCAAGTGCAGGACCCAGCACTTGGCCTTGTTAAACCTCATACAGTTGGCCTCGGCCCAATTCCCAGGAATGGGGAGAGGGACCATGAGGTGCAGCCATTGCCCTACACTCAAGCAGTGCAGGGGCTACCGCAGGGCTACCCTGGGGCAGGTGGCATTTCCCACCCTCCTGACCACATTGGTAAGCTGCATGACTCTAAGCCATAGGCTTCCTGTGTTTACATATTTATTTAGACATTTAAACAAGTACCTTCTTCAACCCAATGCCCCCCCAGTAAAAAAGAAAACAAAATGGAAAATTTGTGCTCCAGTGACAAACAAGGCTACAATTCAAGTGGCCGATGTTGCTGTAATCAGCACCCTTCTGCATGCACAGTACAATGCAGTCAAGCAGTTGCATGATTTGTTGTTGGGTTTGAAGGTCGTGTGTCCCGTCCGGTCCCCCTCTGCTTTCACGCTAGGTTTCTGCCTCAGTCAGTGTAGGAGGGTTGAGGCTCTCTGAATGTACAGATACTTGGGTTTGGTTTTTTTCCCTCATTTAGACTGACTTCAAGCTTTATTTACTGCACAGCATCCAGATTCCACTCTGAAGAGGGAAGAAGTAATTTCCTTGTTAGTGTCTTCAGGGTACCTCCTGCTATGGTAGCTTAGAATGTTAATGAATTTATTTATGTGCTGAGAATTTGGATGTTATAGTCACCCTTATTTTATAGATGGGCAGTTTAAGTCAGAATAACTGAAGCAAAAACCAGGAGTTATCTCTGAATTTGGGGGGCCCAAGATGAGACACCTGGGCACTGGCAATTTGCAGTGGCTCACTTTTGTAAGTTCAAATCACATTTCCTACAAAGTTCTGTAGCAGCTATGAGTGCTCAGAGCTTCTGCAAATCCAGCCACAATTACTGTACTGATGAGGTGAGGAGCAGAGTCCTCATCGCTGAAGTCTCTCTCTGGCTTCTCAGATATCAGAGAGATGGCGATAGGCAGGCATCTCCCCAGGGCTGGTGGTCAATTGCTTTCACTGCAAGAACTTTGCCTTGACAGTTTGCTACTTTGTCCTTTCTGTCTTTAGCAGCAAATGAGTCAGACCCAATCTCCTTCAGTTCTTAGCCCTCACCTCTCCAGAGCTGTGTGTTCTGTGTTCTGTATGAAGCTGGAGTCTCATAGAAAATAAACTGTGATCGTTTGATTTTGTCTTATTGTAATGTGTATGCACAGAGAGACAAATTAGGATGGCAGTTCATTTCTTCACTTTTGAGTATTATTATCTGTAACCAGATATGTGTGTGTATATATAGGTAGATTTTATTTATTTTTGAGCTGGGAATTTTTGTATTTGGGTTTCCTTATACGGTATTTTAGCTTCCCAAGATGTGCTCTGTCTCTGGAAATATCTATGATTCCTGGACTTCAAAGGAATTGAAAGTGCAAGAGCACCCCAAATGCATAGTATCATAGTGGATCTGCTGTGAAATAGCTTGTCTACTACCACTTGAGAAAGAACAATAGGTAGGTGAAAACTTGCTCTTGAGCAGTTACACTTTATATACTTTTACCTGAACATCATAGGACGATATGACTATTGACTCATGTCTTGCACTGACATTTTAAGCCTTGTCCTCTGATTCTCTTCCCTAAACTCCAAAGTAACGACTGTCCAGTGCAGAAAACCTGGCTGTTATTTAGCAAATGATAGGCTGTCTGTTAATGCCCAATTCAGTAGAGTTTTAAAATATCAGAAATCTTAGTGTATATTTTGGGAAGAATGCCCTCGGGCCAGAGACCCTCTTTGGAACCAGAATCAATCATCTGACTGAGCTGTATCAGAAAGAAGGGGAAAGGTACGAAGAAAAAAAAGGTACTAACTTTTGTCTTTATTATCCTATGTTTTGTTCTGTTCTCTCCATTGACTCTGAGGTCTAGATCTTCTAGAGAAGTCAGTGCATTTAAAAAAAACAAAACCAAACCCAAACAACCTCCCTCTCCAAGTTTTTGTAGGATTCTTGTGTCAGACGTGGGTTGGCAGGCTCTGTTCACAGCCGAATACCTGATTTCTGATGTAAACAGATGCCATTAACCTGAAAGGTGAAAGTCAGAATGTTTGAATTTCTGTGAATACCATCTTGAGATTGGGGAGGTAGCTGCAGTTGTGGTATCCTTATCCTTGCAATAAAGTATTGTGGACCGCATCATTCCTTGCTCACACATTGCACCTTTACACCTGTGCTAAATCGGCATTTTCTGAGCAAAGTGCATTGTTTGCTCAACAGAAGCGTAAAAGATGACACATGGTATGTTGCTGTACACCTTATCTTCTCTCTGCTAATCGCTGTGGGTAAAGTGATGATTGTGCACTACCATGTGACTCAGAAACAACTTTGCTGAAAACGACACATTTCTTTCAGGTAAGCTGCATCCCACCTGTATGTATACTTAAATGTAACTGTGTATTTGTTCCTGGGAAGAACCCAAATGCTTGTTACCAATAGCTGGCAATTGTAAGCACCAGAACTGGTGTATTCAGAATGTGACTACTCTCTATCATTCTGCAAGTACCTTGAGTGTTTAGGATATGGATGAGTACAACTTCTACTGCTTGTCACTGAACTACTGCTGGTAATTGAAAATTGGAATACAGTGTTCCCTGGAGAGTTCGTCTGTCATGGAGCTCAAGAGGTTAATATGTAGTTATGTGATGATACTATAATTTTATATGCATCTGCAGATACTGGTAATAGACATTAAAGTGGGCATTTACATCCTTATTATGGGTCAGTACTTGATGTCATAATAAAAAAGTCACATCAGAAAAGTACAGGATAAAAATCTGATTATGCACCTTTTGGAGTGTAAATGGCTTTAAAATTCAAATTGTCACCTGATGGGAGGATCAAGAAAGAGTCAGAACAAGGGCAAAGGGGCAAAGCTGTGAGACACAAGGGGCAGGATAAAGAAAGAAAAAGAGACAGGCTAGACTAGGCCTTTGCTTGGGCAGTTTATATCCATGTGAATACTATACCCCATTACTTAGGCACTTCATGTCATCTCATTAAACATAAGTTTGAGTGAAAGGTGGACTTTGCGATGGGGTGTGAAGGTCAATAGACTCCAGATCTTCTGTCTTTCCACAGAGTTCAAATCCGCTCAGTGTTGGGAGAGTGAAAACTTCATGTGGGTTAATGCAGGGTGTTCATCTGGAAAACAACAAACAACATCAAAGCTAATAAAGTTTCCAAGGCAAGGCAACAGTTGAAACTCTCTCATGAGGCTGTCCTAAGTAACTATACAAGCAACTAAGCAGTTACTGGCCCCAGAGCCTGAGGAGACGGGTGGATACTGGGGGGACTGAGACTCTGAATCCTGAAGGGCTGTGCAGGCTAAAATCAACCGAGAAGTACAGTGAGGACCATAGCAGCATGTAGGATGGACTGCATATGTAGCTTGATAGATTGGGACAGTAAGTTCAGCTGCAATGCACCCAAAGGGTTTCCAACATCACCTTGAGTGTCTGTGGGAGCTGAAACCCTACAGCATGTAGAAATTTGGAAGGGTGTTGCCCTTCCATTTCTCTACTACTTTTTTACCCAAATACATCCTAAAGCACTCTATAAAGTCTTTGCTGTTGACCGAAATTTTAGGGATGTTATTTTCTTTGTTGGAAATATGGGGAAATATGGCAAGGCCACAAGGTGAGGTAAACAGTTCATCTCTGCTGAAAGGGGAGATGCCTTCTCTTTCCATCTCCACCCCATTGTCTCCCCATGCCTGGCATACACTCCTGCTGCTTACCTTTCACTCCTTGGACCCCTTTGAGTCACATCAACCCCCTTAACTACAAAAAATGACTTGATTTCTGCTGGTTTAAAGAGTTGATTTGGCTCAACTGATGTATGTGAGGAGTGCCAGAGGCAGCCCAAGGCATGAGGGCAGGACTGGGGCTAGGGAGATGGGTGGACTGGGAGAAAGTCCTGGGGAATAATGGTTGGAATGAGGGAGACTCACCCAACTGGCAGCACCAAGTTTTTAACTTTGGCTCAGTCGCTTACAGACCTGTGCCCCCCACCCCATGTTCTCCAGGGATTCAGCAGCTCGTAGGAACTCCGCACAATCCAAGGCTGCAAGAGGTACTTCAGGGGGTTGTAAAGGCATGTGGAACTGCTTCCCCAAGAACTGTGTGCTCCTCTTCTCCCAGGTGCTCCTTAAGGGTTTTGACACCATCTTTAGCTGAGGTGAGAAGGGACATTTCCTGTGTCATAACCATATGCTTCCTAAAAAGGGATTATGTCTGGAGGGGACTTGCCTACTTTAGAGAACCCAAAGCGTCTCTCATGTGGATCTCTTCTGTTTAGGGGGCTGATTTGTTTACCTATGTGGAACAATGGCTGATGGGGCAAAATGATGGAAAATACTTAGTATCTCTGCACCACGTTGCATGTCATGGCAACCAGCCTTTCTGGTGAATGAGAAAGTTACTAAAAAAGCCATCTGTCCTTTGCGACAGCTTTCGGTAGAAGTACTGGAATGCTGAGGCCCACAAACAGCATGCTCCACAGCCTTCTGGGATGGGATGTAAGGCAATTTTCTCAGGAAAACAAGAGGCACAGAGAGAAGTTAAAACTTTGCAAGGGTTATAGGACAAATCTGTAGCAGGCCCAAAAGCCTTTTGAGATTGCCTCCCTAAAGGCCTTATAGTTCTGTGTCCCTGCACTACTGAGGGACACTCCAAGAGGCTGTCTGTCCATTCAGTGGATCAGTCAGACATTGAGCAGGCTGGTGACAGTCAGTCAGATACTGAGCAGGGGGCCATTCAGCGAAGAATGGATCCTGGTTTGTGAATGGCCACGTCTCCTGGCTCAGATGGCTTTTGGCTGCTGAGAGAACAGGGATGGAGAACTCCACCCCCCTGTTCGCAATTAGTGTTTGTTATTAAATGCTGACAGTGTGTTCTCTCCTCTCATGTATCTGGTCTTTGTTTATGCGCTGGCTGTTGGCACAGGCTTCTGTGCTGTAATGTCTTGCATTAGCTGCTGTTGAAAGGAGTCCAAGGAGCAGTGTGCTTTGAGGAGGACAGGAGGGTGGCTTGGCGCTGAAAGAGCAGGAGCAATTCTGAGGGAAGGATGAAAATAGGTTTAGTTAAGTGGGAAGCTGGCAAGGAGCAAGCAGCAATGAGACCATGCACATCTCTGCTCTCAAATATGATGCCAGTTTGATGGGAATGAGGAGCTAGCTAGAAGGTATAACCAATGGCAGGAAGGTGAGATAGCCTTGGAAATGGTTAGGTAGAGGATGATTTTAGCAGACATGACATCTTCAGGTGGATAGGGGGTGCCTGAAGTAGGAAGCGTGCGACCTAGAGGAGGAGACTACAGTCACTGGATGTCACTGTAGGGGTAGAGAAGTGATAACAGTAAAATGCTTGTTGTGTTTCTTCATGCAGTGGGAACAAACAGGGAAGGGTGTCAGGAGGCCAGGTTTGCCTCCATTGGATGCACTCACTCACTGTGTCAACCTGTGGCCTGACTGGTCACAGACTCTTTGCCCGTCTGAGCCACATTCCGAAAATACAAGTAGCTTTGGTGGCTGCACAAACTAGAGCCTTGATGTTCACTGGTCTCCAGTAGAGTGGGGTGAGCAGCATTATCAGGTACTATTTATTCACCACTGGGGACTGCTGTGTGTAACTGCCCCTCTGTGTGTTGCCATTTCATCCTGTGAATATTTTGCTGGAGTCTCTGCAAACTTCTCTCCAGAGTATCTTTGAGAGCACAACTGACTACTGCTAGTTATTTCAAGTATTTTGGATACATAGCTCTGTTAATCCAGAGCTCATTTGTTGGAGCAAATTGAGGTCCTCATCACCAGAGAGATACCTTGCTGCAGTCACTGCTCATCTAGCCCAGTTAGAGTGAGCATCTTTATCTTTTCCCATCTCTTACTTAGTCTTTCCGGGTCTTCCCGTCCCTCTGATGCTGCTCTGCCACTGCTCCTCCCCCATAGCCCACATTCAGGTGTGGCTGTTTAAAAGCAATCACTGTCAACATTTGTCATTAATCTGTTTCCATTTTTATTTATAAAAGAAAGAGAGAGAGTGAGATCAGAACAGCAGCAGTAGCAGGGCAA
>VYZW01000029.1:27376-62116 GCA_013401315.1 Balaeniceps rex
GGGGGAAGGGAAAGGTGGAGACAGTATCATTATGGATGTAAGAAGGCTCTGAAGTGACTGGTCAAGGTTGCTGCTTCAGTCGCAAGGAATCTGCTTACAGGAATTTTCTCTCCACCAGGTGTTATTGCCAGGTAAAGTAGCTGCCTTCTACAGCAGGCTGCCACTTGTGAAAGGGAGGCTTAGGGTTTGCTAACGAAAACACTTGCTAAGCAGTCGAATCACTGAAGAAGGACAAGATGGCCAAGTGAGGATTTCACAGGAGTGACAAACTTGTCTCAGAAGGAATGAGGGACACACTGGGCAATGCAGGGGTCACTCTTTCTCACCTTTTTGTCTCTTGAGCCCACCCTCAAGTTCACTGTCATATCAACAAACAACTCTCGGCTTGCCCTGCCCCATCTAACTTTATGAATCTATCTGCCCTGTTGAGCACAGATGCTTTGTTCTTCTTGTCCACTTTTAGTAGGTAACGTGGACGAAAATTTGTCACACGGGGAATGCTGAAGGATTCTGTAGTCCTGAAGTTCTCTGTGAAGCCAGAAGAGAAAGAACTGCCATTTAAAAAGGAAAAAGAAGAAAAAAACAAAAAGAAAGAAAGAAAAAAAAAAAGCCTGAAATAGGCCTGGTTGATTGAGGTGTGCACTCAAATCTAAAAAGGTCTCTGTCTTCTCCTATCTGCCAGGTCCAGGGGAGCCAGGCCACATGCGTCCTGTGAGGGCAGTGCTAATGCTTCAGTACTGTTTGAGCTCTGCATGCCTGGGTGGACACAGATATAGTGGTTATATTCCTCCACAGCTGAAGAGAGAGTCTGACTCTCCAGCTGTCTTGTGCTTGTGGGGAGGAGATCCAGGCAATGCTGTTGCCATCCAAGGCAGAGGTGGGCTGCGCTGAGTAATTCTCAGATGCAGAAGTACAGTTACTCTGTCTGCTCCTGGGGTTTGGAGGGTCTGGGTTTGAGGAAAGAGCTTGACATTTGACTATATTTTTCCATCTAGGAAAACACTAAAGCGGGTTGATTAAAAGGGCAGGATGGTCTCATTTTCAGGTGCTGCAATGACCTGTATTGCTGGTTATCAGTTCCACTTCCAGTTGTGAGAGTGCATCAGCCCATAAAAAGCACAAAAGACCTTGTCCCAAAGGACTGTATATTTGTCAGGCCTCTTGGCAACTTGGGGTGCTTCATGCACCTCTGGCAAGGCATTAGCATCAGGGCATTCCTGTATTAAATCCTTCCTTCTCTCAATTGAAGCGTAAGAGCCACTGGAGGTGATCCCAGTTGGATGGGAGGGTGCAGTACAATGCCACAGCTGAAGCAATCCTTGAAAGAGTAAGACAAGCAGGTATGTTGCTTTGTTGGGCCCTTAAGTCTGTCACCTTGGCGGGGGAAAATGAGCTGTGATCTTTTCTATTCCAGACCCTTCTAGTGCTCTCTTTTTTTCCCTGCCTTGCCAGTAGTAGAGGGATCAGGGAAAAGGGATCTGTTTCTCAAGCTGCCCCTCCATTTTCCTCTTGTACCCAGGGGATGCAATGCAATGCTCAGAAGCTTAGACTCACTCTGTGTTTTTTACCATTCCCCCTCCAATGTATATCTCCCTTTGGGAAACCATTTGGTCCATTTCTCCATATCCTGGCACAGGATTATGACAGGTCATTATGAATTGGATGTTATTCAGTTTGGCTACATGATCCAGCTCTATTTTTGCATCCTACTAGGTCTCCATTCCCATCCATAGATAAGGACCCTTGGTTGCTCAGCATAGAGACAGGTTTTCTGTTGAATATAGAAATGATCAAGTGTTCATGGAAGTACCATAGGAAGAAGCTTCTATATAAGGTGCTTGCTTATTCTGGGGGGGGAAAAAAAATTCCTTCAGCCATGATAGGTCTCATAGTTGAACGACTGCAGAAGTTGGTTCTTATACAGCCTGTGGTTAATGGCTTCTTACCTTTCTCCTGGAGGATCCTTCTTTTATAGAAACCATAGAATCAGGTCCCTGAAGGTGGTTTTGCTTCCATGGAGACAAGACACTGTTAATGCTAATGGTCACCTCCTGACCATGATTGGATTTAGCCAAATGCTTGGACGCTGGGGGGGTGGGGGGCGGGAATCAGCTTACTTGCACCTGTAGTGTATGCTTACAAAACTGGGTTGAATTGGCAGGTGAGAATCTTGAGCAGTTCTGAAAATGCTGTGTGCCTCTTTTTTTTTTTCTTGGTGGCATTATGGATTATTAATGGAAAGCTTGCTTTGTCACAGCCTGGGAGATTGCCTTGCTTCTAACTGGTGCTTTCCAGGTAGATATAAACTTGATGTGTAATAAATGTGTAGTAACATGTCAATGGAGGAGAAAGTTCTCTTCTGACTCCAACCAGCAGATCGTTTACGAGATCTCATCCCTCCAGTTACCTTTGTCCCAGTGATAGTTTCACTGAATTGTTTCAAGTGATGTTTTTAGTGGCTCCATCCAGTGACTAATTTAGTGCCTTCATTGTTTGGCCTCCATGCCTATTCTGTCTAGCCCCCTTCTCTTCCTCCAAACACTCCCAACCAAACCAAAGCTGCTACTCAAACAGTATTTTTCTATTATTTTACAGATGTGGTGGTTGTCACTGCATTCTGTTGTAGGTCACAGTTTCTAGACCTTGCTGTGTACCCACTCATACAGGGAGTAGAACCACGGCACAAGATTAAATATTAAAGATGACGACCAATTCCCTATCACAGAGTATCACTGAGATATTTCACGTTTAAATAACAAAGGTAGATTTTCTTTAGCCTCAAACAGTCTGTAAAATATTGCAAGCAAGAAAATCATTGCTCTTGCTGAAGGTTTGTGATGCAGCAGCGTACAGTCTTTTACTGGATCTGTCTCCTCCCAGCCATGTAGGCTCTTCTCGATTGGAAATATTTAACACCCTATTAGTTTCTGATGTGTTCTTTAATATATTGGTGATCTCAGTGTTCCCTGAGAGGCCTCAAATTATGAGGATATAACCAGGTGCAGGTTTGCATAACCTGCTTTGAAATGCTTCACTCCATCCGATGCATACTTGGGTTATTTTAGAGTTGCCATGGTGTAAGCGTGCTGAAAAATCTGACAGTGTCCAGTGAGTGGTGGCTGAAGAGCTTTAAACTCCTCCAGCAAGGGTCATGTGAAGAAAAGTCACTGAGTAGCCTCCTGGAAAAGTAGTACTTCTATCTGGGAGATGCACAAAGTGTTCTTTCAGCAAAGTAATCCATGGACCAAGGTTATGCCCTGGGCAACTGCTGTAGCCTGTGGATTCATTGTAAACTCAGTCTTTCCTCACTTTCTGTACTACTATAGTACCTAGAAGGTTCTGGTCAATACTGAAGTCCAGCTGACCCTGAGGCTTTACAGACTTTGAATAGGAGCATTTACTGTCCAGACCATGTACTGTCCAAACAGAGAAAGATGTGGGTGTAGGCCACAAGTAGTAAAGGAGAGGAAGGGCAGGATGATACACGATCTGTGATGACATCAGTGTGAAGTAAAATGGCAAAAATGAGAGACTGCTGAACTGTTGATTGCTGAATTAATTGTCCTTAATTTTCAGGACCTGAGCCAGGGCATCTCAGGATACCAGCTAAAGCACATTGAAAGTCATCAGGGAAGATACATGTATGAAGGCATGTATAGGCCGGAAGAAGAGGAACCAAGATAAGAGGTAGATGTGCTTGGAATAGGGATCTAGCTGGGGAGCAGACCCCACACTTTGGAGATGTTATCAGAGAAATATGGTTTGGATTGAAGTCTGAGTGAATTTTTGTTCCTTATATCTTACCCTATTGTCCACACTCTTCGGATTTTTTCATTTCAAAAGCCAGACTGCCCTGCTGACTGTGTGCATGCATTTAGTTCTCTGTGTGCCCTACCAAAGCAGTGGGAGCCAGCTAGAGAATGGTGTCTGCCTGTGCCCAAACTTCCTCCCTTGTGCTCTTTTTTCCAGTGAAGGAGGCACAAGAGGAGACCCAGGCTCAGTATAGATGCACTTCTGATTTGAGGCCTGAGTTGGGGAGATGTTTTGCTGGTGACAGTGGCATGGTGGTAAGTGTTGTCCTGCTTTCTGCAGTCCCCATGCTTTGTACTCCAAACCTATGCTTTCAGTGGGAGGATCCATTTCTCTAAGAGAGTCTAAGAGGTCAAACTATTACCTGTGGGAATAGTATTTCCTGGGCCAACGCTACCAAGTGGCAGTGTCTTCCCTGGACAGGTCAGTCCCCCCAGTTGCTGCTTCCCCAGGGCTGTGCTCTGGTGACTCCTTCCCTTGCTGATTCCTGCAGCAGTGAGAAGAATTGAGGAGTTGTAATGATTTCAGTCTGTTTCCACTATACAGTTCTGGTTAAGAACCTAAAAGCGGTGGTGGCATCAGGGCCATAGAGCTGTTGAGTCTTATTTTGTATGGGTCTAAAACGTTGCAAAACAATGAAAGAGTTGGTTCAGTTGTTATTGTCTGTAATAGCCCCGGTGGCCTGTGGGCTCAGCTCAGCTCGGACAGAGACTCTGGGTTATATCTGAGGAAGCATTTGAACTCAAGAAGCCTCTTAAGGACTGAAGGTCTGGCATACAGGCCAGGCCCTCCACAAAGTGGCTGTTATATATTTTTTTCAAGAGCAGGTGTCCCAGGTGCAGAACCAGCTATTTCAGACAAGTTACCAAAAAAACAGACAACTTTTCTAATACTTTCAACCTGAATACACAACATCAAAGCAATATTAGCACCTCAATTTGCAAAGTGGGAGGAGGGACCAAAAGCTATTTGCCCTCAATTGCTATTAATGGAAGTTACCCTCCTTCATTACCCCTTTCCTCTCATAAATCACTGGAGTATAGAGGATGATTCAGTGGCAGCGTTCTGGATGTCTCATCAGAAGCCAAGGCATGATTGGGACAGTGAGGCTGGATCATCCCACACAAGATGAAAGTCTGCTTAAAGGTGCCTGTGCTGTATCCCTTTTGAGGATAGGTAGCGTTTCACCCTTTTTATTTGGAATTTTTCAGGGGTGTTGAATTTGCATTGAAACTGCAGGGAACAAAGGTGTTTTCTACAGGCTCAACTGAGTCTTACCAAATACTCCAGCTCTCCTAAATAAGGCTGGTCTCTTGCTAATCTGTGCCCAGAACCAGAGGCTGCAATAAGCATGTGTAAACAAGGTGTCCCAATGTGTTACCTGTCAGTCCCTGAATTTCTGTGTTTGCCTCAGGAGAGTGGTGAGGGGAGGGAGAGAGCTGGGCTGCTTAGTTTGACCTTGCTTTTTAGGTTTTTCCCCTGTTGTTGTTTGTTTTGTTTTGTTTTTTATTCTCTTTGCACGTGCCTGTAATTGATCTTGAAAAGAAGGGACAGTTAAAGAAGATGTTAAGGTGAAATGAAGCCATAACTGTGACTGGAGACTTTTATTAAGTGTGGCAAAGTTCCCTGGGATGCGTAGAAATTGTTTATTGATTTTGGTATGGCTGGGTGCTCCAGAGTAATCGCCCGCAGAACCGCTAGAGAGAGAGCAGAGAGGAGAGTGCTTCGCCAGGTCTCTGCTGCCTCCTGTCCCCGGATGCTCTTCCTCCTGCCTGTGCTGGTGGTCCCCTCTTTAACCTGTAAATGAGCAGCCACAGCTGGTTAACTCTTGTTGTGGCCAGCTCCTGCAGCCCAGCGTTGGGCTCTGCCCTGCTGCTCCAGAAATGGTTAGTGAAAGAATATGGTAAGGGAGGAGATGACTTTGGAGCATGTATCATACAAGCAAGCATGGTACTGCTGAGACTTAAACTGCCCTTTGGCTCTTCCACCTGTTGGTTGTTACTGACAGAAACCTGCCTGTGATGGTCAGCAAGGTTAGTCATCTCTGAGCCTGCTTAACCTTGGGGCAGGTCAATTTTGTGACAGGGCAGAGATGAACATGTTCATGTTTCTCAGTAGTGTCTATGAGGTTTTTGCCCAGTATCCCCTGCCTGCTCTCACATGCCATTCCCCTCTGTGCCAAAATTGCAGGATGCTGAGGAGGGGTTAAATGGCTGCGTGCAGTGAGCCAGCCTGCCTCCCCTGTGCCTATCTGTAAGCCCAGGAGAACTTCAGCCTCTCCTGTTTTTTCCTTTGCTTTTTGTGACAGCATTAGGGTGGTTCTACTGCTGTAAGTCAGTAAACCTCCCTATACAGAGATTTTTCACATCCCATCTGGGGAGTTTATACCATTGTCCTGTCAGAGGTGGGGTTTCTGCTTTGTTCACTTCTCACAGAGGTGCTGCACACCATCCTTGCCACACTCCTTTTGCACAAGGGCAGTTAGTTCTTTTGTTGTGTCTTGTCCAGAGTGCTATGACTAAAGTATGCTCCTAAAATACACTGGCCCTTCAGTTCCAAGGAGGAAACAGAAAAGGAAGCAATTTTATTGACATTTGATTGGATAAATGAGTGAATTTTCTGAGCTATGTTGCACAGTTCATGATACCCCCTCTTCTACAGGCAAGGTGCTGGTAGTCAGTGGGAAGTTTTATTCTCTCTCTCTGTCATTCAGAGTGCTTATTTCTACCTCCTGGTAGCATAGGTTGGTTTAATCTCCTTCCTTCTACAGAAGATTTCAGAGGCCTGCAGTAGTGTGGTCATTAGGTGAATGATACTCAGATGTAAATCTCTGTGTGGAGAGGAAAAGAGGACTTGTCCACCTGCTGGGGCCCCCTTAAAATCTGCTGAGCTTTAGTATGAGTGTCAGAAACTCTGTTGTTAGAAGAAGATGAAATAACAAACTGGGTTCCTTTCCTAATCATCTAATCTGTATATGAGAGTGGTAATATGAAGCTAGAGTAAAGGTAAGATCCTCTTTCGCATCATTGAGCAAAACTTTCAGGAGATCATGTAGATGCTATAAAGAGTTGTTTTCTGCTTTGCATGTACATTATGTTTCTTTAATGAAAAAGCTGGGGAAATGTGTATTAGTTTAAAATTTAATTTCCTGAAAGGCATAATGTTAATGGAAGGCAAAATATCTCTAAAGTCTTGGCAATTTAACTCCTGTAGAAAAGGTTTTGAAATGGGATAAAATAATATAAATAAAAATTTGCATCTACCTAGAGAATTCTCTGACAAAAATGACAGGTGAACTTTAGTGCTATGAACAGCAGTAGCAGCTTCAACCCAGATCTTTTTGATGTTTTTTTTTTTTACGCCTGTAATAAAGTTCAAAATTTTAACTTACTGTGGAATAAGGACAATGAATTATGCTGATGTTGGTCTGTGTACTTTGGCTAGGAGGTGTGAATGCTGTAACAGAATCTGCACCAGTCTGCACCGGTACTTCAAAGCATATACTGTGTATGTACATCACGTAAACTTTTGTAATGCTTAGTTGCTTGAATGTACTATGATGACTGATTTATTCTCTCTCTCTCTCTCTCTCACACACACACACGAGGTCTTTTAGTTAAAGCTGCAAAACCTTCTGTCATGGCTCGAGTTCCCTGACTGCAAGTTCTTGCTCGTAACTGTTGTAGCTTACTGCTCTTGTTGCTTGTGTCGGAGATTTTTGAACCCCCACCCTTGGTAAGAACAGGCTGGCTTTAAATTCTTCAGTCCTGCACCTCAGACTGAAGGAGTTATTTTTAACCTGCCTTGACCTCTGCCTGAGCAAGAATAAAATAGGGATTGGGCAGAATATGACACAAATCAATAGGTTATCCCAGCAGATGTGATCTTTGGCACCATTTTGCCTTGGACACTTGCTGCAGTAACAAAGATAAATGGTGATTTGTTAACATTGTGATCTAGGGACTGGGTGGCTCAGTGGATCGTGTGGTGGCCTCTGACCTCTGGGTCTCCAGGCTCTGAACATCAAGATGAAATCTCATTCTGATAGTAGGAAGGGAAAAAAGGTCCACAAGTGTTGCATGATTTTGGTTCAGTGCTAATCACAGAGCTCCACAAAACAATCCAACAAGGACTGAATAGACAATACCTCATGGCAAAAAGGAGTATGAGGAACAGAGTGGGAACTGTAGCGATAGAGAGCTAGTGAGCAGTTACTGCAGGCTAAGACTTGCAGTGCTTTTATGGAGTGACACTGGAGCACTCAGAGCTGCTTTGTTTCTTAGCCTACCTATCAAAGAGGACTTGCATCAGGGACGATTTGTGGTCGCTCTCAGTAAAAGAGAAATTGGTTTTACGAAAGCAGCTTCCCATTCATTTTCTGGGAGAGTTTCTGCATGTCTTTTGACCCTTGACTGATTACTGAAGGATAGCGATGCAGGTTTTTTTGGGAGCTGAGCTATTGGGAACAGCAGATACAACTGGGATAGCTGTGAGCCAGTCATGTCTCCACTAACCTTGTGTGATCTGTTTCATATATCCACAGAGTCCTGTTGCAGGTCCTCTGTAGATAGCTGACTTCTAATACGTTCTCAGATGTGCACAATTTGTCTTGCTTCAGCAGTCCATGATGGTGTGTTCTCCTCAGAGTGAAAACAAATTCCTGCAACAGAATTTCTTCCAGGACATCTGCAAGGATTGGTAAACAGTATTTGAAGACAATTCCATGTTGTAACTAATCTCGTGTAAACAGGCGTAAGCCACAGTGAGTTCTTGTCTCCCTTGGCTGGTGTATAATTCCCCTTGCCATGAGGAGGCAGCATGGCAGTATCTCATTCTGAAGCTGAACCTGTCAACTTCAACTTCTTGGCTCTGGATCTCCTTACAGTTCTGCCTACAAGACTGGCACCCTCCTCTCAGGTGCTTTACCATGGTAAGTATGTCCTCAGTCTTGAATAATCAAGGGAACAAAAAGCTTGCACTCGCTGGGGTGTAAGGAGTCTAAGGGCAATGCACCTTACTGATGCGTGCAAGTTGCTTACATATTGCTCTTAATCTTTCCTATGTTGTAGATCCAAGGGTTACATGAGAGCTCATGTTGTGCCTGGGACCCCCAAGTCTGTCTCTGTGACAATCCCCTGCAGCATCAGTCCCACTTTGTACTTTGCTTTGGGCTGTGCATTGCTGTGTTATAGAGAATGATGTGAGTCATGTCATCGAGAGTAGCCTCTTTCCTCGTTTTTCCTCATCCCACCCATTTGTATGTTGTACCTACACCAACAATGATTTGGAATTGCAATGGGCCAGTGCAAGCTTCTGCTGGTGTCTCTGTTTAGTGCTATCTTACCATTGACAATTGCTCTTGAATCTCGAATGGGGAGCCAGTTTTTAATCCATAGATTGCATGCCCTATGGGTTGTTCACAGCACACATTTGTTACTTGAGATGTCACAGAAGGAAGTTTGAGCCAAAGAATGGTGTCCTTCATGTTCTTCTCCTCATGAGCAGGTGATGGTGGGAAAGACTGGTTCCTGAAAACTTTGCCCAGTGTCTTCCTTGCCCCAGACCAAGGGATGTCTCTGTACCCTGCCCAGGTGCCTGTTCCAGCTCACAGTGCCCCAAGCTCCTCATGGCACTAGTTGCTCCAGAGACAGGGACTGCAGCCTGCCTGTAACCAGGAACAGAGCTTGTAGCCCCCAGCTCTATCCCTCTCCTTCCATGGGGACACAGATCTCCCTGCCATTCTTGCCTGTCAGTCCTTGGGCAGAGGTCCGTGTCCCTCTCCCCTGCAGCCCAGCCCAGGGTTTACCCTGGCTCCAGGATGTGCAGAGCAGAGCGCACTGGGCAGACTGAGTGAAAGCAGCATGTCCAGCTCTCCATGCCCCTGCAGCCAGCATGCCCCTGTCATCAGACTGCCACTACTGCCTCCTTCACGCCCCCTGCTTCTTTGCTATGTACAGAGTACATTTGGGGCTGAGCTTGTTGCTTGTACCGAACAGTGGCAGCAGGGTGGTTTGTGGGCCAGGAATGTGTTAGGACCTGCACACTGGGTGTGAAATGACACCATAACTGGCTATGGTTGTAGCCTTGCTATGGATGTCCAGGTATGCTGTACTAGCACTGCTGTCTTTACAGCAACCTACCAGGCCTGTCATCCTGTTTAAAAAAAAAAAAAAAAGAGCTGGAGAGAGAAGGTAGCAGCCTAACAAGACCTACTTTCCACTATATTTTTAGCCTCTGATTTTATTTTTCCCAGTATAATTCTGGATTAACCATTTCATTGTTTTGTCCAGGCTGAGATCAAGTTTAACTGATCTAGAATTCCTTGCCAACATCCCTTTTGTCCTTTTCAAAATACAGGAATCTCACTATCATTGCTTCAGTCTTTGCCTGAGTTTCCTGTTGTGTTTTTTTTTTTTTTTTAAAAGGTGTTAAGTGACATCACTGGTGAGCTCTTTGGAGGATCTTCAAGGTGTTCCAATGGGAAGTTTTTATTTTCAACAGATATTTCCTCATGTTTCCTTGACTGTAAGAACAAAGGATCTCCTCCATCATAAGATATGTGGGATGAGCTGTCCTGTGTCCTTCCTGTTTTAGAGAGAATTACTAGCTACAGATTTCTGCCATCTCTCCAACTATCTAGGCCTAGACAAGGACATTCTTCCTACCCTAATATTTAGTTTTTGAGGAGAGAGGTCTGTGTGTGTGTTACTGGGAAATAACGTTTTTTTTAAGATGTGAAGACTGAGGGGCAATAAACTGCCCCAACTATTTTGTGATGCAGCTCTGCTCAGAGCCCACTTTGGTTTGCTCCCATGGAAATAGCTTTGCATATTTGTTGGTACAAATCGTCTTTTAGGGGTTTTCTTCTGAAGGATTTGCATTCTTATGGAGAGACATACTGGAGAAGTTGGTACTTCTACAGCACACTGCATTCACAGCGCTCTGCTGTTGCTGGCAGACTGGTCAGTGGTACTTCTGAGCAGCCATGAGCCATTCCCTCAGTGGTATGAGAAAAAATGGCTGTACTTCAATGGGTCTGGCAGTGGCCAGGATTAGGCCTTCAACTTAGAGTGCATGCAAGTAGCTGTTTTTCTTTCTCAGGGGCCCTGGCCCATCTATTCTGTGGGTGCTATGAGGAGAGCTGTTGTGCAGAGGCAGTAATTGCAGAGCTGGTGGGAAATGGTAGCCAGGTCCTGTCATTTCTGTACCTGCTCCTTCTACTCCAGAAATACCTCTTCAAGAAATGAACGTCTTCTGCAGTCTGTTTGTAGAATCATTGAATTACAGAATAATTCAGGTTGGAAGGGATGTCAGGAGGTCTCTGGTATAGTCCCTTGCTTAAAGCAGGGTCAACACTGAATTCAGACTTGGTTGCTCAGGGCTTTATCCAGTTACATCTTGAAAGCCTCCAAAAATGAAGGTTGCACAGCCTGTCTGTGCAGCTCATTCCAATGCTTGACTATCCTTGTGCTGGAAAAGCTTTTTCTTCTATCCAGTCTGAACCTCTCTTGTTTCCATTTGTATCTGTTGTGTATTGCCAACCCACGATCCACTGTTAAAGAGCCTATCTCTGTCTTCTTGATACAGTCCTTATTGAAAGTCTGCTGTTAGGCCCCCCTAAAACGTCTCTTCTCCAGGCTAAACAATCCCAGTTCCCTCAGTCTCTCCTCACAGGGCAAATGCTCCAGCCTGCTGACCACCTTGCTCACCCTCCATTTAACCTGCACCAGTTTATCAATCTCTCTCTTGTACTGGGGCCCCAAATCTGGACAACCTATTCTAGATAGAGTCTGACAAGTGCCAAGTGAAGTGGAATAACTACATCCCTTGACCTACTGGTTATGGTCCCATGAATACAGCTTAGAGCACTGTTGGCCGTTTTTGCTGCCAGGGCACACTGCTGGCTCATATTCAGCTTACTACGTATCAGGCCCCCAGGTCCTCTTCAGCAGAGCTGCCACCCAACCAGGCAGTCCCTAGCACGTACTGTCACAGTGGATTATTTCTTCCAAGGTGTAGGACTTTGCATTTGTCCTTGTTGAATTTCATAAGGTTCATCTTAGCCCAATTCCTGCAACCTGCCCATTCTGGATGGCAGCCCTGCCTTGAGCATATCAACTGGTCCCCCCAGTTTGGTGTCAAGTGCAAACTTGATAAGAGTGTGCTTTGTTGCAGCCTCTAGGTCATTGACACAGGTGTTAAACAGGACAGGTCTGAGGACACACCCCTGCATACGTCTTGTTACTGGCCTCCAGGTAGTGTATAAACATTGCCCTCTGAGCCTGATCATCCAGTCAGTTTTTAACCCATCTGATAGTCCACTCATAATAGCTTTATATCAAACTTGAGACATTCTGGAAAACAGTGTTGAATGCTTTGCTAAAGTCAAGGTATATGGCTTCCATGCCTCTACCCTTGTCCACAAGTCCCATCATTTTATCATAGAAGAGAATCGGGCTGGTCAGGCATGATTTATCCTTGGAATATCCACACTGACTGTTCCCAATCACCTTCTTCTCCTTCATGTACCTAACATATGTTCTAGGAGGACTCACTACATCATTTTCCCAAGGACACATGTGAGGCTGACTGGCCCTAATTTATTGGATTTTGGACCTCTCTTGAAAATGGATCAGAAGGAAGTTAGAGGTCAGAGAGAAACCCATAGTCTGTAAAGTCAGCTACTTTCAGCTGCTTTTTCCTTAGTCAGCTCACAGCCAGCACAGAGTAGCTGGTAGTGTGCAATGGATGGGGTGACAGAGCTTTCTGGCTGCCTCAGATTTGCTACGAAAGGGACATGAGAAGCTGGGAAGGAAGGGCTAAGATGCAGGTTGGAGTGGAGGTGGAATCTCAAAGGTGGGCTTTAGTTGACATGGAGGTGCTAGTGGAGAGGTGGAATGGAACAAGGGGCAGAGTGACTTAACTGCAATGCTGAAGTGGACGGAGCCTGTCACAGGCAGGCAGGTCCTAGGAGAGCATGGTGGGCAGAGCACATGGTGGCTTTTCTCATGAGTTGGCATGTAAGCAATGACTGATGAAGCTGAGGGTTTGCTACTTGCTCCCTAATCACAGGCTCTGGGTGAGTACATTTATTTCACAGAAGTGAAGATTTCTGAGGGATTCAATTCAGCGGCCTTAAAGCCCTTTCCCTGCAACTCCATGCAGTGTCACTCTGCCTCTAGATCTGCTTTCATGCTTGGGCATCTGCCCCTCATGCTGTCTGTTCTGTATCTCTCCCCTTCCTTGAGGAGGAAGGTGGACCTGTACTCCAACCCCAGCAAATTTCATGCACATTGGAAGGACATGTTTGCCCTGCACTCTTCCTTAAGAGAAGTTCAGATAAAAATAAATGCATGGGTTTTTGCAAGCCTCAGAGTGAGAGAGCTGGAGCACTGGTCTCATTCTTCTCAAGGTGTACCTGTCGGCATTGTGATTAGTGATCCACAGGCAGCTTAAACGCAGCAGTTGTAATCGAAGCTGCAAAGTTCCTCTGTATGTTGAGAGCTTTCTGTGTCCACTTCCTTCTTTCAAGAAGTCTAGAGAAATAATTCACTTGTTGGCAGGCCAGGAAGAAGGGAGATAAGGCTGAGAGAGTGGAAGAGGTGGCCATTGGGAGCACCTCTTTTGATCTGCTGCTGGCCTCAGGGCAAGAGGGCAGGTTTCAGCCCAGTATCAGATGTTGGTTTGTTTTTGTCAGCTCACCTGCAGTGGTCTCAGGTGAGAGAAGCACCTCTGCTAAGAAGCTGTCCTATTCCTAGTGCTTTCCCAGAGGGAAAGGGGGATTTCCATGTGCTCTGTCTTCTAAATGGGGGTATTTGCAGTGAGAGGCTTTCAAGGGCAGAACGTGACCCCTACATCCACTGGCATGCCTACCTGTGGAAATGCAAGTACCTTCAGCTGCTGCAGACACTTTGTACAAATTCATGAGCTCTTCAGCATGTACCCTTGTTTTTCCTACCCCTAGCTTTTGTGTAAGAGAATACTCACAGGAGAAATGTGCTCAAGGGAGGCTGGAAGTAAGGGATAGGGGTAGCTGATAGGGATGGTGGAAGCATTGGGTTCTTGCAGTGGACATATCTCCTTGGAAACTGAGGTGGAAGAGAAAAAGGAATGATGTGGAGCTCTTGAGAGCAGGTAGTGACATCTGTAGAGACAGTATGGAGAACAAACCAGGTTGGGCAAGTGCTCTTGGCTTTCAGTTGCTGTTGCTTATTCACTCATGTTTTCTTTGTCTGATATTTTACATGCATCTGAGTGCTGGTGAAGCATTTGATTCTGCTATATGAAATCCCATTAGCAGTGTGTGTTTTTTCTCCAGATAGGAGGGGGACTGGGAACTTAAAAGTGGTCAAAGTATGATGATGATTGTAAAAGAATCATATAAGCTTGAGACAGGAAGATCTGGTCTTTGCCATTGAAAACTTGGTGTTTAATAGCCTGAAATGGCCAGTGAGGTGGGACAGGGATCAGCATTCAAGCTAGTATGATTAATCCTTTTCATTAGATATATGGAAGAGGAGGTAAACAGACCATTGATTAAATTTGCAAAGGATACTAAATTGGGAGCACTGTAACCAGTGACTGCAGTGTGGAGATGCAAAGGGATTTGAAATTAGGAACAAAGGTAAGCAATAAAGGCCCTTGCTGTCAGAACATGTGCAAGTAAAAGAAAACCACATTGAACATGAGATGTGGAGAGGAGAAACCTAAAAGACTGTAGTGCCAGAAGGAGGTGCAGCCATTTGGTGTCTGAAGGCCAGTAAGTTGCTGTCCATCGGGGGTATCCTAAGACTGTGTTCCTTGGAGAGAAAGGTTAGTCTGACTCATTGTTTGTGGAAGTCAATGGAAAAGCCTTCCAGAGGCTTCAGTGAGCTTTGGACATGGCCTATAGACTGTGTCTGAGTGCTGATGGATGAGCCAGTGGGAGAGTGGTCAGAAGCACTATGTGCACCCAGCTGAGTCAGTGGGCATGCTTTGGAGCAGAGGACCCATGTCCTCTGTAAGGAGCTTCAACTTTAGGGTATCCTCAGGCCAATGTAGCTAATCACAGTGTCAGAAGAGATCTGAATGGGGAGCAGGGGTGGGAACAAAAGGATTTTACTGCAATGCAGGAGCAGGAGAATGACAGGGGAGGAAATGAGTGAAATCAATAACCAAATGCAATATAACCAACCTGCTCTGGCCTTCTTCAGTGCTCTCCCCCCAGCATCTCTAGAGAGTTGCTTAGACACGGCCTCCTGGTCAACACCATCTCCAGGGAAACTTCTGGTAGAGAAACAGGAGCAGAAAAGTAATGAGGCTGGTGCCAGGGAGGTGTTAATGTGAGTGAGCCAGGCTCAGGCCTGAGAGTCCCAGGTTTTAGTTAGGACATTGGACTCTCACTTTGTGTTTTGACCATTTAGCATTTGAGAGACAAAAGGGAGAAGTAGGGCTCTTGGAGGTTAACCTTCACCCTTTGTGCTGTTAGGGAATCTGCCTCATTCTCAGCTTAGACTGTGTTGGGCCATTGATGCAGGTTGTGCTTCCTTATGCCCCTGACTTTCCTGTTCAGCTGGGACATGTAGTAAACATGCCCCTACATCCCCCACCAGCCATAGGTGGCAGATCTGGACAGTGAGGTGATGCGAGAGGACTCTGAAAATCCATCCCTTGAAGAGCAGTTCTGCATGTCTCTCTCGTGGCTGGGTGCCATGAGTGCTGTGCTGCTCTGCGTGGGGGCTTTCCGGTGAGGAGAGTCATGGATCCACCCAGAGGTGCTCACAGCAGGGATGAAGTCTCTACAAAGCCTTCATAGTGCTCAGGTGAAGCTGGCAGAGGCTGAGGGGCAGTGAATGAACTTTCCTCAGGGTGAGGTTGTACCATGCATCTTGCCAGCCTGGAGAGGTTCTGCTGTGCCTGTCCCATCCTCAGTGGAGCAGGGAGAGGCGAGAAGGTTAAAGGATATATATATATATTAAAACTGTTTTGTAGGGTAGCATTGATTCTGACAGGCCCAAGAACCACTTTTACAATAAGCTCTCAATGAGGTACTGCTACTCAGTTCAGGCTGTGTTTGGGCCAGCCACCGGTGGAGCTGGCTGGTCCTGGGCTATTGCATCATGTGGGAAATGCTGTGTGCAAGAGGGGGGATTTCAGCAGTAGTGGGTTGCCAGCCTGTAAAGGTCATGGAAGGGTGAGGCAGAGCTGGGAAACGTAACAAGGGAAGGAAGCTTATCATTTCTTCCTTTGATGGCTTTTTGTACCCTGCAGTGCTTTCCAGCCTGACCTCTGCAAGCTGGGTTCACATGGCCAGCACAGTTTTTCTGCCTCTGGGTAACAAGGCAAACTTATCTTGCTGCAGCTTCTGGTGTCCACACCTATCTCCTCATCTAGAGAGGCAGAGGAGGGAGGTCTGGAGAGAAGGTGCAGGGGAGTTACACTGAAAGGAGCCATCCAGCACTTGAAATAGAGCTAAGTGGGGTGACATGTAGAAGCGTAGAAGTTGTCACAGCAGTTTGCACCAATTATCTCCCTGCTCCTGAGTCCTGTTTCCCAGGGTGGTTGATGCTCCAGAAGAGTTGAATTTAGGGGTAAGGGTTTTTTTCTCTTTCTGCTGGCTTGAGGTTGGCTTCAGCCTCCAATTTTGGATATTTTTTGCCTCTTCTCCAAGAAGGTGGGTCCAGCTGGTGGTGCATTGGCAAGCTCAGGGGCCAGCTCTGTACAGTTCTCATCTCTTTCTGTAGGAACTTCAGAGATAGAAACACCTATTGTGTCAGTACACAAAGCCTAAAGACAAATCAGGCACTTAGGCCAAGGAGTTGTTACACAATTTGTCCATAAAGCCCGTGGGAAGCTCCCTCAGCTGGCATCCAGTCACTGATGTGGGTCTGAGTGCACCATTATTCTCTGATGTTCAGAGTCATACCAGCTTATGAGTTTTAACTGAATCTCTGACTGTCAGCGTGATAATTTTCCGAGAGGAGGTAGATTGTCCCAAACTACTATGAAGTTCTTGCAACAAGTTTTGGCTGCTGTCAGTGAGAGAATAGAGGACTGGAGAGCCTGTATATATCACATCATAATATATATACCTATCTGATCCTCTTTTTAATCCTGCTTAATCTGTATCTTCAGTGCTACCTGGTAGGGGTAAGTCCCATGAGTTAATGTGGCTTCATATATTCTATATTCTCAAGGCACTTTTCTCTCCCAGCTTTGTGCTCCTGTTTCTGCTCTCTTCCAGAAGATATTCAGTGCTAACCAACTATGGTAGCTCTCTCTGAGGGCATGGTTCCCTTAGGGTCTTTATGGTAGTATCTAAGGAAGGAAAAAAAAGGGGGGCAGAGACGTTTCCCCTAAGAGATTCCTTCGGCATTCAGACCATTCAGAGATAGTGCTGCTGTAGAGCACAGAACATAGGGACAAAAATTCCTATCCATTATTTCTTAGTATTTCCTTCCTGGTGTATCTGAATGAGTGCCTTTTTTTTTTCCCCTTCCCTGCTTTTTTTTCTTCCTTGCCACCGCTGTAGAGTGAAAGGTCATTTCCATTGAACTGTCTATGTTTCCTGTATTCATTTAGAAATTCCAGCCCTATGGAAGTGCTGTCTGAGGGCAGTCTGCCTTGCCTGGCTTTGGCTGACACTGGATTTCACCCACAATTTTCAGCCTTTCTATCCATCTTTGTCACTCTGAGGTTTTTCTCAGTCCACTTTTACCTTGATTAATCTGAACGAGGCTGTCATCTGCAGTTTTCTACCACCTGTTCTTCTCAGTTTCCAGGTCACTCATAATATACCTCAGTAGTCCTAGCATAGACCCTGGTGTGACTGAGCTTTGACCTGGTCTTGTGCTGAAGACTAGCTGTTCATTCTTTGCTAACATTTTCAGCTTCATCCAGTTTCTCATTTGTGACAGAACTTTCACTCCACAGATGCTAGTTTTCCAAGAGTGTCTCTGAAAAAAAGCGTTACCTGAAGGTCCAGATTGTCAGCTGCTTACCTTGCCAAGCTGTTTCAGAGGTACCTTGAAAGAAGTACACTAAGCAAAGGACCAACTCTTGTTCCAGAATGAGAGAACTGGCTTAATTGGTAGCTGTGAATAAATTATTTATGTATAGTTGTATATAGTTTATATGGTTGTAATTAATTAAGCTCATAATTGTAATTCCAGCTTGCATGGGTATAGGGATCAGGCCCTTGAGTGACGGAATCATGGAGATCCCCTTCAGTGTGGCATTCTACCCTTCCCTCACATCCATCATGCGTGAGCTCAGTCTTTTGTAGTAGGGACCCATCCAGGTGCTCACTGGGAAAGCTGTGGTGTACTGAGAGGAGGCATACTCTTCTCAAGCATTGAGTCATGTTTAGGTGCCCTGACTCCAGCCATGGGGAAGTTATAGGCTACTATAGTCCCTACCCATGGGAAGCGGGAAACAACGTTGGGTGGTTATCAAAGGTAATTGCCTTTGCGCTCTTTCCCCTTGAGGAATCTCCTTTAGGCTAATTTCTTAGACAGGGAAATGAGCACTGAGGAGTTAGCAGGAGGTTGGTTTTGCGGGAAACTTCACTTCTGAGAAGTCATTGTGGAAATGAATTTTCTCCAGGAGTTGTAGATGGATGCACTTGGTATATCCCATTGTCTGATGCTGGACTCTCCCCTCGTTCCAGCGTTCCTGGTTCCCTGCAGTACCCAGCCTTACAATACTGCTGCTATTCTCTGCTTACTGGCATGTGCTTCCCAGGTGCTCATACCCTCCTGCTTCTGAGGCTGACCCTGTGATGACAGCTGCCTGGCTGCCTATCAAAGGCTCCATTTAGAGCTGCCCTGAGAGCAGACAGAAAGCTCCAGTGTTAGACCCCGAAATCTGACACAGTGTGGCTTGCCTGCTTTTCAGTGGGTCCTTGACAGCCTTTCAGCTCATGTCTGTCAGCCCCCCTGCCAGGCACACAAGTTCACTTCCATCTTGGAAGAAGGGGAGAGAGAAGTGACATTTCACCGAGTGGCGGGCATGCCGGGGATGTAGGGAGATAAGGCAGGATCACAGAAGCAGCTGAAATCCCCAGCGGATATTGCGTTGCTGGCTGGATTGACAGGTTAAAAGTATTGCTGGGACAAGTCTCCCTGCTCCGTCTGTCCCAGAGGACTGTGCAGTGAGAACAGCACTCAGTCCTAATGATTCTTGGCCTACACTGGGACCAGTTCTGCCATTGCCTGGCATGAGGACATCCATGGGGAATTTGCTTCCAACTTTCAACAGGAGCTACCCATAGAATGGCTTTTTAAGTAAATAAGTTCACTTAGCAAACAACAGCAGTAAATGAACAGAAACACTGACGTGGCCAAGGATGAAATATTAGCATTTTTCAAATCCGTTTAGCGAAGACAGCCCCTGGGCACTGGTTCAGGTCTTTGTGTTAGTGGGCTGTTTGCAAAGCACTAAGCTAACTTACAGCCAAAACCTGTCAGCTTCTTCCTGAAGCTCAGGAGGGCAAAACTTGTCTTAGTCAACAAACTAAGTCTGGTCTAAAAACATAATACCTTTGCACTTCTTTCATCTCGAAGTACTTAGGACATGTCAGTCAGAGCACAAGCTTCAGGCAGTGTTTTGGCCACTCCAGACTTCAGGCAGGGAAAGGAACAGTTTTCCTCAAGCCCCACAAAAATGCTACATAGGCAACAGCAAACCGAGGTGACTTGATCAAAGAGCATCACTTCAGTGACTATAGATGATCGTGATGCACTGAAAGGGCTCCCTGTCGCATCACAGCAGCAAGCAGCAGGCTCAAACAGTCCTGGCTTGGAGAACCTCCCTGCGCAGTTATAAACTGCCTCCTGCCTATGGCTGAGTTCATTGGGGAAGTGATTTGTCCAAATGCTTATCTAGCCTTGACTGGTTCTCCAGCTCTTGTGGGTTGCAGCACAAGATGGCATGGCTGGAGGCTACTGTCTAGCAGAAGTTTTCCACTCTTGGAAAGATGTGACTATGTCCTTGGGTAAGGAGAACGTTGCATGGGGAGTCTTTTCTTTGAGGTTGCTTGATCCAACCTGATCTCCACCAGTAAAGCTGTGCCAGCTGTGTGATGTGAGTGGTGGTTTCAGCCCAGCACCCACTAGAGAAAATCCCATGTACCAGAAGCTAAGGCTAGGGCTCCTAACCTGGGAAAAGAGGTGTTAACCTTCAGAAAATGGATATCAGAGTGCGATGAGGGTCTTCCCGAGGAACTTCTCTGTGCAGTCAGTGGGGAAACACTGGTGACTGACCAGTGTGTGACCCAAGCTGTTACCTGTAGGTCCCAGACCAGGGCACTCTCCCAGGCAAGTGAGGGGTCCCAGGAGAGAGGGAGAGTGCTGGGGGGTGTGGGGTGGAGGATGGGTCCTGCTGGGTCAGCAGAAATGAACTAAGCCAATACACTAGTCAGTGAATGGCCAGGGGACCAAAGGGCTGCATTTGCCCTGTGAGGAGGGTGCCTGAGGCCAGGCAGGTTGCAAGGGCAGGGAGAGGGGGATGCACAATGCCCAGGGATGCAATGCTAGGGAGGATATAGCAGTGGGGCAGACACATGCTGTCATTCTGCAGCCAGTGGGGAAATTGCACCAAGGAGTACTGTGTGCCCTGCTTGCTGACCTCCCCACATCACTTTCCGTTCCCTGCCCACTCCTATATGTGGCAGATGGGGGCACTGCCTTTGTTTTATGCTGTGATCTGTGCCCTTTCTCCCAGGTACTGTGATTCTGCAGTAATAACAGATGGCCTGTTATTAATGCCCAGACCATTCAGACCCAATATCTAGGGCGTGTTGCCCACTTCCTTCCCCCTGTTGTGCAACCACAGTCCCATTCTGCAGCCCTATTGCTCTGTTCTGCATGCAGCAGTGCCCCTGGCAGTCCCTACCAAGACGTTGATAAAGACCTACTGCCTGAGTTACCTTTAGCTTTTATAAACCAAAAAATACAGACAGCATGTAAGCAGCATTCATTACCTTGCATGCCTTTAGCTGCTTATTGGATACACATCCCCCTCCCTCCAGCATCTCTCTCTTTTTTTAATATGTTTTTTTTTAATTTGTTTTGATGAATGAGTGACAACCCTGACACCCGATTCGCTGAGATTAATAGAAACGACACAATATTTACGTCGCGCCGACGAGCAATTATCCTGCCATCTATCTTTGAGATTATCTTTCTGATTGAAAACTACTCATCCATGTAATCGGAATTATTTGGAATTAGAAGGGAATTTATGGCCCCTCTCACTCTCCCTCCTATTTCCCTCTCTCCATCCTTCTTCCCCCACCTTTAAGAGGGATCCTTTCTTCCTTCATTCCTTCCATCCTTCCTTCTTTCGGCCTTGTGGATGGAAATGTGTGCTTCACTGTACAAGGATGGTTGTTTGTGGAGATGGGGGAAACTGGGCAAGACTGTGGCCAGGCAAGCAATGGGGACCATAGGGATGCAGTGAGGCTTGGGCAGCAGCCAGGGGATAAAAGGCTGTACAGAAGAAGGCTGGCATGGGAAATGGACACATGGAGTATGTGACACAGCGGAGGCTCTGCAGGCAGCACTGCAGTGACAGAATAAGTGGAGGCACCTCAGTTATCTCCCTTCTTTATTCTGTTTTACAGTTCCTTCCTTATTACTCTGTTTTGAAGATACCTTTCACTGGCCCACTGCTTAGTAAATTTATTTTATCTAGATGCTTATCTGAAAGTATTATTCCAGCTCACTCTGTGTAGGAGAAGGATCCATGCTTGCGGGCCGCTTCTTGCTTACTGTGAACCTTTCTGTAGCTGCTGCTGGTGTTTCTGCTACTTCAACAGTCCCTAGAGACAGCCTGCTGTCCTCCAATGTGTGGGATGGGGTCTGGCAGTCTCACTTCAATACTGATGTCCCCCAACACAGTGCTGTCTGTATAGGGCTTCTAGGAAATACTCTTGCTTATTTGTCATAGCTTTAAGAATCTGATAGGTGGTATATGACCTCTATTGGTTTTTTCTCACTGGGAAGAGCTGTATTTTGCATTTTTTCAGAAGCACCAGTGTTTCTCACACTTTTCTTTATTTGCTTTTCATTCTTTTGCTGCCCTGTGATGCAGAAGAAGCAAGTAGTCATGTTGTCTCAGGTCACCTCTAGAGGCAGGAGACACAACTCTCCCTTTTTGGTGATTCCAGGACTGGATAGCAAAATTCACATATGCTCCCTCTCTTCTCTAGAAGCCCATCTCTTAACACAATCCTCAGTGAAGCATTTCCTACCTTTCCCTTCTCCTGTGTGAAGACAGGACTGGGACTATCCTACTACACATAGAAAAAATCTGTGCTGTAGATCAGTCAGCACTGAGAACTACTCCTCTGTAGACACGCTTCAAAAACAGTGCTTGATTTTTTTACAAATGGTTGTGGCAGAAACAGAGACAGTGAAGTGGATGTCAGGGGATGTCAAGCAGCAGAGACATTTTAAATGGATCTAGTAGCATCTGTGTCCTTTGAGATCCACAGCGTGGAAAGGTCCTTGGCTCATGTGAATCCTGCTGGAGAAGAGAGAAGGGAAGCAATGTAGGTTTATGAGCAAGTGCCATGTACTGAAAGAGAGACACAGGCTGAGTGCTGAAGGAATTCATCCTGAACTCAACTGCAAAGACACCAGCTAACATACAAGCCAGTCTGACAAAGATGTTTGATACAGAGAGCACTGTAAACAGTTAATGACACAAGGATTTGGAAAAGGAAATGTGCTTTGAGGTACAATTCCTCTGTCAGCTCGAGAGATCTAGGCCCAGATGGGAATCCCAGATCCTTCCGCCCAGAAATACCCGATGTTGTTATTAATTAGTATGGAAATATTTTCCTTTCTTTAGAGAGGGCTGTTGAATTGCCAGTGGGATACTGGGGGGATGGGTGTGTGCGTGTGTGGGGTAGGCTATCAAGGCACTATTAATTAGGTTACTTCCCACTGCTGTTGACATGCTGGGGAAGGGGGTTGTTTGCAGGCCAAAATAAAAAGGAAAGGGAAACGGAAAGACTGGGAATGAGAATGGAAACCGTGAGGAAAAAAAGCAGTTGTGTAGGACAAAGCACAGTCGGAAAGAAGAGGTATGTGTGAAAAGACATTCCTAAGATTCAAGAAACCACGATATGGTTAGAACCAAAGGGGAAACTCCTTTGAGACAGCAGCAGCGTGGGTTGGACACAGCCACACAAGGACTGACTGATCCTCTCCTGCCTTGTCAGTGGTTTTGTTGTTCATACTTCCACAAACTTGGCACCAAAGCCTCCTCATGTCAGAGTAGTGATATTTTATGGCAGCTGTCACTATGGAGCAGGAGAGAATTTGGATGAGAAACTTCAGTTGTAGGTTACCTTCCTTTGCTGGCTGGGTCTCTTAACCCCTTCCTTTGGAATGGGATCTTTATCAGCTTTGATGAATAATCATAAAAATACTAATTGGAATTTTTGCTTGGCTTCCTACATAATACTTCAACCACTTACTACTTTTATCAAGGTCTCCTTGTGGTCTCTAGCTCTGTGCTTCTGGTCATAGTGTGTACAGCCCTGGGAGGGCCCAGACACAAAAACCAGCATAAAGTGATAGTGTAGCCCTGTATCTAAGCAGTAGGTGCTGCATTTACAGTTCTGAGAGAGTGCCAGAACAAGGAGGAGACGAGGAATCTGTGTGGCAGTATGAGTTAGAATAAGCAAAGGATCTATTCACAGAGGGGAAAGAAAACTGAGCAAGTGGGTTACCTAAAAATATCAGTGCAGGCTCCAGGCTCCCTTGCAGAGGGGAAGAAATCAGTGCAGTTGTGATTATTCAGATAAAGTGTTTTGCGTTTGCGAAGGGGGAGGAGTGGAGTGAAAAGACAAAGACATAGCCATTGATACCTCATACGGGACCAACACAATCCAGACCTATTTATCCTGAGATCTGACTCTAGAGAACATAGCTGTCTGCTGCATTTTCTTCCAAGAAACCTGTCTAGTAGGAAGTTGGATTCTGAGCATGCAGAGGACTTACCCACCCTCTTTGGAGTAATACAGCACAGAAGGAAAAAAGCTATCCAGGTTGCAGCCTAACATCATCACTTCAAAACCTCAAGTTCCCTAAGAGATCCAGAGTGAATAGAGGTGGTTTGAAACAGAGACATTGGTAAAAAGAGAGCCTAAATCTAGAGGGATAACTTGGCTTTCAATTCCATGGATTTGTGCGCAACAGTGACAATTTATCATCATGTGAAAGATCACTGTTAGCCCATGCACATCTGCTGAGGGCCAAGGAAACTGTTGTCCCTAAATCTGCCACCAATCATAGAATCCAGGAGCACGCACGGAGCCCTTGCCTGCCCTCTTCCTATGCTACATGTAAGGCAGAGCAGGGTCAAGGTGGGATATGCTCATCAGTAAGGAGAGGTATGGCAGCACAAGAAGAGTGAAGCAGGATGAAGCTGAGCACTGCACAGGTGAGGGCTCCTGATGCCAGATCCAGCTCTTTTTGGTTTAAAAGTGGGGTGGGGTTTTTTGTTTGGTTGGGTTTTTTGTTGGTTTTGTTTTGGTTTTTTTAAAGAAAATGAAGTAGAGATTATATGGCAACCTTGTTTTCCTTTGAAAAATGCCTTGTCAGTTTAACTCGGATTCATGGCTAGGCCTGCTTTTCTAAGGAAATACTGTGTATGCAATTGCACTGGGTGAGTTTGTTTAACTTTTGAACCTGTTATCTAATTTCAAACACATTTTGCACCCAGTCAGAAGTCTGAAAGGTATTAAGTTCATGCAAGTTTCATGAAACAGGTGGCAGGTAGAGGAGGAAGACCTTATTATTACCCCTTAGGGAAAGACTGCAGAATGAGCTCACTCTTATTAGAGTCCAGGAAATCCACATGGGACAGGGATTGTCCAAATGCCCCAATTACAGAAGAGTTCAGCTGAGGCTCACATCATAATGTGTGTGCATCAGAGGATCCATTGGTTGGTCAGTGTCCCTTGTAGATTCTCTAGTGACTAGTAAGGCACAAGCTTCCTTCTTTCTGGACATTCATAATGCTGTTAATGCATGTGGATTCCCTGGAATTTAATAAGAGGTGAGCAATATTGCAACCTCAGTATAATACAGTTAAAAAGCCAGTCAAACACAACAGAGAAAGCTATTGGAAACAAGGCATCTTTGTTTCAGGTACCTGAGAAGGCAATGCACACCCAAAATTTTCACCAGAAGATTCTTTTGGGAGGTAAGTTGAGGTGCAGATGTGAAATTGCCAATGTCTGTACTGACTGTATCTTCTGCCCTCTAGCTTATGTGTGCCCCAGTTTTCATCGCATTAGTCTCAGATAGTTTGAGTACTGGTTTCAATGTGATTTTGGATCCCAGTATAGTTAAACTGGTACAGTTCTGGCATGAATATTACTTTGGTATGACATACTTAGTTCAGCATAGCTTCTTCAGAGCTGTAAGCTAGACTAACACAAATGTGGTTATAGTTATATAACTTTGTTCAGTGCAATATTCTTATAAAATCATTCCTGTGGAGTGGGATAGTTATGTTGATACAAAAATGATGCGGACCAGGCCTCAAATTACAAAGTATTTGCAGTAGAGACCATATTTGCATATTTACATATGCATGCTGTTTAGTGTCAAAGGGCCCAGGTTCTGAATGCTGCTTGTAATAATAACAACAACAACAACAACAACAACAACAACAACATAAAAGGGTTACAAGTCTGGCTGGGGAGTCACCACCGTGTGTCTGTAATTAGTTGTAGTAAAAATCATCATTTATGAGGCATCTGGAAACACAAACTAACTCTCAGAGATGAACAGTAACTATGTAGTCATCTCTGTCATGGCACAGCCTTAATGACATTTTTGTCAGGGAACTTCCTTTTTGCTTGCTCTGTACCACAAAATAAAGGTAATGGCTGAATGGGTTTTGTTTGCAATCTTGCCATTACATGGATCACTGAGGCTCTCTGTCTTCATGATTCACTTAACAATTTTTGCAAGGGGAACAGATAACATTTCACAAGCATAATGTAGCAATGCAGAAGCAGTTTCTCTGCCCAGACTCACACATTCTGAAGAAGGAGGTGAAACAAGAGTTTGTGTTTATGGAGAACCTGGCTGAAAAAATCACCTTTGAAGGAGGGAATCAATGAGCAGTTCAGGGCAGGGGGCTGCTTCCTGATATTGTGGCTTTCAGTGTCAAGTTTTGTTTGCTTGTTTGCTCTTTGATTAAAGTTTTCCAGAGTAACAATTTCTCCAAATTACCACCACCACTCAGAACAATAGTAGTTAACATAGAAGACTCCCAAATAATTCCTCCAAAAATCAGCTTTTTGTTAAATTTCGTAAAAGAATGACTGAGCTTTAGGAAAGTGTTTTCTTGCAGAATTTGCTGATATAGCCAAGAAATATGAAATGCCCTATGGTTATGACCAGCAGTCCACCTGCATCCAAATTAGAGCCTTGCTTTCTGCCTGGATGAGAGCTAGTGACCGGTGAGAAAGTGAAGAATAAAATAACTTTTTTTAAACATAAGCTGTTTTCTTTGGAAACTTAAGAAGGAGACATGAAAAAATTTCCACAGGCTATTCATTTTCTAACATCCCATTTCTACAAATTTAAAAATGTGAATCTGATAGTGTGGCAAAAAGAAACTTCTCTGGAAGAATGATGCAGATGTAGCACTCTGGAGAACAGGCTTCCCAAAGAGCAGAAGTCAGTCTGTCCTGCAAGTTTCCCTGGGGTTTCACCAGGTGAATGAATCCCAGGATCTCATGGCAAGGCACATGATGTATTCGAGAGAGAGAGGTTCTGTTCTTGTCTACACTTAAGGTGTATTTACAGGGCACAGAAGAGCACCACGCAGTGATAACCTGCTTGGATACAATCTCGTGGTGCTCTCCATTTGAATTAATATAGCCTGGTTCTTATCTGGATATAAAGTCCATATGAATGAGGCTATCTTTCTGCCAAAATCCAAACCAGCTCATTCAGAGCATGCTGAAGTAGCCCTGCATAGCTCTGTTTTGCTAATGTACCCTTCTTTGCTGTGTGACATAAAAATGAGGCTGCTTCTCCTGGAATTTCTGTTACCTGGCTGCAAAGTGCTCTGATGCTGCTGCCCTGCCTCGCAAAGACGCAGAGGGTGAATGCACCATGTCTTGCACAGAGCTTAATGTTGCACAGAGGTGCTAAAGAAAGGTTGTGATTTCATGGTGGGTTGGGTTTTTTTCCAAGCTTGTGTGCATGAGAGAGCTGCGAGGTACGTGGCGTATCAGGGAAGAAGCTGTTGTGATTGCTTTAGATCTTCCTCTCTGTGCTCAGCAGGGAGTTGCAGCCAGGCGCGTGTGAGCGAGTGTGTGTGAGGCCATGCCTGTGACACATTCCTCGAGGGAGGGGACTGGTGAGGAGCTGGGCCTCACCTCCCAGCAGCGGCAGGGCCCTAGGCAGAAGCGATGGAAGGGACTGGTTATTCCAGGCGAGGACAGGTCCAGGTGTGGCAAGAGCACAGACTAAAGTGGCAGCAAGGGACTGAGCAACCAAATGTCTGCATCTGAAACACGGACTCAACAGAAACCTTCCTCAAGCAGCTGTTTCCAAGGGGCTTTGGGTAAATCCACTTGAAATTAAGGATTTGACAGATTTTTTTTCCCTCTCCGCACTGTTAAACCTCAGTGAATGTGACATCTTTTTACAGGGGGTAGGTGGGGGGTGGGGAGGACGAGGGGAGGATGGAGGACAATATAGCTTGCTATAGACTGTGCTATACCTGAGCTCCAGCTCAGGTTCCAGAAGCTTTGAATATCTGTTGTGAACTGCAGGGCACCTTTGTGCCCAGAAGTGGCCCATAGCTCTTCCAGGAGTGCAGGGGCAGGCACTGCATGCTCCCTACCATGTCTCAGAAGCATTGTAAGGGGGGATGCTGTCTATGGCACCTGCCAAGACTGTCGGTAGGGAAACTGTTGGGTTTTTGGCTCCTTCTCGGCCTGGCGGGCTGTTGGCTGGCAGCACGTAACTCTGACTGGCTGAGGGGGCAGTTGTGGTGCGCTTGCCTGAGCACCAGCCACATTATCCTGGCACTCCCTGGCACTGCCACCTGTCCTCTGGGACTGTTTGTGTGGCCCTTCCTTCATGTCCTCTCAGTGCAAAGCATCCTTAGACCAAATCCTGAGTGACTGAAACAAGCAGTAAAGCTCGGCAGCAGCACAGACAGCCCCTGCAGCTTGTCCCCTCTCTGTGTGTGCTGTAGCCTTGCTCCTTCATCTGGGATGAGATCAGTGCTGGGGAGCTGAGTTTCTGACTGCCTTGGGAGCAGAGGAAGGGAACGCTAAATCCTTTTGCAAAATCCTTCTTTCTTGTAAATATGGGTAACTACATTTAAAGAAAAGGCTCCTGCCCTTTTCCCCTTCCCTCTCTCCACTCTCTTGGAGAGGAAATGCTCTGAGTTTTGAGGTGCTCCAGACTGCAGGGCAGGAAGGGTCTGGGTCGGGAGAGCTTTCAGAGGTGACTGGCAGCACTGAGATGAAGAAGGACGTGAGGTGATGGGGTGAGGAGGCCGAGGAGACTGCAGCAGAATCACAGTGAAGAGGGAGAAACCACCTCACTTATTGCTAAGATGAAGCTGAGCCAAAGTTCAGCAGAACTTGCTATGGTTAGCCTGAAGAGAGACAAGGGAGGGGTATTTTACCTGGGTCTGTGCCTGTTCAACACATTACAAGGGCTTACAGCTCTCTGCCAAGGGCCTGGCAGCCACAGAGTGGGCTCAGAAGTGATTTTAGATGGCACAGAGGTGAGAGGCATTAACTGGAAATGCAGATCCCAGTTGCCCTTGGGGTGCAAGTGAACCTTGCTATAGCTTTATGTGCTGGAGAGGCTTCTGTGAGGGTAATGTTTAGCCTGCCATTTCATGTTTGATTTGCCCACAGTGAGGGAGCGATATTATGGTGGCAGAGCTTCACTGCCAGGGAGGGAAATGAGGCAGGCATCTGCATACACGTCACCATGTCTGTGAAAGTCATGTGTGCCCTCAAGTGCCTCCCAAAACAGGTGGTTTAATTCCCTTGTCAGTCAAGAGTTGTAGGTAGGGTTTTGGTGTGATCTGTGCGGGAGAATAGTCTCTGCCACAGTAACAAGACAGTTTTCAGTACTGTTCAGGGTTATTTTTGGTGGCCTGTCTCCTGTAGTGTACCCTGCCTGGCACAGGAGCCCTGGCAGTGTCAGCCAGAGATCACCTGGCTGGGAATGCTTCCTTGCCTGGGTCTTGGGTGCAGAAGGAGAGCTACTGAACGAAGCAGACTTTTTTTTATGTGCTGTGAGATACTGTGGTGGGCTGACCTTGGCCAGCTGCGAGCTGCAGTTCCTTCAGGAAATATCCAGCTGCTCCACCACGGTCTCTGCAGAGGCTGCAGGGGACTGCCTGCTCCGACACCTGGAGCGCCTCCTGCCCTCCTTCTGCTCTGACCTGGGTGTCTGCAGGGCCATTTCTCACTCCTCACTACCTGTGCGGCATTTTCTGTCCTTTCTTAAACATGTTTTACCCCAGGCGTCACCATCTTGGCTGAGGGGCTCAGCCGTGCCCTGCGGTGGGTCCATTGGAGCCGGCTGGAACCGGCTGTGTCTGGCATGGGGCAGCCCCGACCTCTCCTCACAGAGGCCGCCCTGCAGCCACCCCGTGGCCAGCACCTTGCCACAGACACCTGATGCGGATATGCTGAGCTGATGATATTTTGACGGGAGTGAGAGCTGCGCCTTCTCCTTCAGACCAGTGAGAGTCACAACCTCAGGGGCAGAGGTGAGGGCTTTTCAGACACAATTAACTTGACTGGGAGATGAGTCAGGACAGGAGATCAGCAGTGTTGCTTTGGAGGGGGCTCACGAGGGACCCACTGCAGAATTTCTCTTTACTTATTTCCTTGCTTTAGAGGCTGAGGAACTTGTGTGGCGCCTTGCTTTCCTCTGGGACCTCTGCTGGGTTGTGCTGACCTGCAGGCATGTCCTCAGTGGGGGTGGAGGCAGGTGACCAGCCCTGAAATCCCTCAGCTTGTGCGCAAAGGGCTTCTCCTGGAAAGGCTTATTCTTTGCCTGGGTGTCTGCAGCCAGGAACATCCCCTTCCTTTGAGAAACTTCATCAGTTATGTGCCTTCATTTTTATCTTTTAAAAAATATCTTTTAATTGAGCGAGACACACAATCAAAGAATATGGAGCCTCTCCTTGGAGAGGAGAAGAGGGAGCGGTAATAACCCCCCTGACACACGCATTTGGAAAACAGTGATGATTTTTCTGGGGAGCTGAGCTAACAGCTTGGCTGTAAGGAGTTTAGATCTGGAGCCAGACATCATGGTTAGGCCCGTCTGTGGTTATAATGTAGTTGTTTGCATTTTCTAGAAGTTGTCTGAAGGAATCTGAATTAAAAACAACACAAAACCAAAAACCCAAGGGGAACCTGTTTCTGGCAATCCTGGTCCCTATTTGATCTGGCACCAGAACTGGTTTAGATCTCACTTTGTCCTTCTCCTTGCGCTATCAAAATTGCTATGCGCTTTATTATGATAGTTTCCATGCTTCCTCTCCCTCCCTACCATGGCCAAGGTCACTGAGAACGTGAAACCATCTCTTGCCTGAAGCTGACCTTAGTAGGCTGCAAGGCTGCTTTGAGATTTGTCTGAGTGCACAGCTAATGCCCTGCCAGCAAAGGTGTGGACTTGCTGGTGCTAAACAAGGTCCTAAACAAGTGGTACAACAATAGCAATGAGTTTCTGCAAAGCATCTGTAACAAGCTGAAAGCACAGAAGGTGCCTGCCCCAAATGGTGGAATTGACAGCCCAACGTTGGTGAAATGTGTTGCAGCGTGCGATTGGGAGAAGATGAGATATTCTCTCATTCCAGTAAGAGAATATCATGGTTACACAATTTAGGCAGGAGTACATCCAAGAAGTCTTATTCTGTTTTGTTGCTTTTTGCTGGATGTAAACACAGAAGCCCTTTTAGGCAAAGGTTCTGTAGTACAAGCAGAAGTTTGGGAAGGATCTAAATGAGGTAAGGGTAGAAGGGACTGTGTTATCATACTGTACGTGATAGACTGGCAAAGGTTACGTGTTTAAATGTTATGCATCATATGATTGTCTTAGTGCTTGCAGGCTTCAGTTAAATCCTTACAGATTTTATTTCTGTGTGTACGTGTAGAACTGAATGCTCGCTCTGGATAGTCTCTGAATGCACTCTGGTATGTGTTTTGTTGGTCAGGCCAAGCTATTTTTCATTAGTGCATTGTTATTACTGGTAGATGCAGAAAAACAAGGGAGAGTAGCATTCTTCTGTGCTTGCTCTTGTTCTTGTTAAAACCAATGGCATAACCTCTGCTGAGCAGCCACAGATGGTACCTCTCCACAGCCTAACTCTGCAAATTGCTATGCCAGGTGAAGACTTTTCTCTGCCTGCAGCTCTGAAAATGGAAGAATAGATTTGGGTGCTGCCTAATCCAGGAAAGTTCCTTAGTCTTAGCCTGATGTGCTTTGCTTGAAGCTGTTTAGAAAGTTTTTGCAGGTTCCCTTCTGCCAAAGAGCTTTTGGAGTCCTAAGCTCCGGCTGGCAGGCAGATGGATAGTGGTAACATCTTTAGCTGGAATGGCTAAATCTGGTAGGGGACTTCTGTTAAAGCCTTAATCATTTTCACATTCCTGAAAAATAATAAAATATATAGGAGGTAAAGAAGGAGCAAAGCTTACAAGTGCATTAACCGAGCAGTAGGACTTTCCCTGGTGATGACAGAGGCTTGACATAGCAGCATGGCATGCACCGTCCTGGAGAGTACATGAAAGAACTGGATGCAGACACATGGACTTTGGGTTCAGTGTGTGCCAAAAAATACCCTGCTATGGATATTGGTTGCACAGAAAAAGAACCTTGAAGTAATATGAAGTTTGCAGCATTAAAATCAAATAAGGAAATAATATCAGCATTTCCCTCTTGAGCATTTGCTGTTTTTCAGAGTACAGGCTTTGTATCAAAATGCATAGTATATTTAACTACCTGTTAAATCAGATCTAAGAATCATACTATGTGTGCCAAGCATCCAGAAGAGCGTTGCTACTCAAACTTTTCCTTTTGTTTATCTTTTATTCCTTATCTTGTTACTTTCACAGTCTCAGAAGACTTTTTTTTTGACATCCATTTCCTTTTTGTGAAAAGAGTTATCATTTATAGTATCTTTTTGGTGTTTAAGTAGTCCCTGTTTGAAATCTGTGCAATTCACACCTCACTAAATCCAGCAGGGCACTAACGCAGCTGTCCTGGAATTTTGGGTTTGTGAGACTCTTTCAAAGTAGCATGACTCTGCTGAAGAAACTTTTTGTTGTGTGTTATGATTATTCTTCTTAGTTTGTGGCTAGCCTTGGAAACTGCAGAGCTGACTTTCAGTTCATCTTTCAAAACTTATATTCATACCTGCATTTCCTGGTATAAAAGCAGCAGTGGTTCAGAGCTCTAAACTTATGGCACGTTAAATCAGATGTGCACAGAAGCATCTTGAGGCTCACGGGGGAAGGCATGAAGATTATCTGTGTGGTTTAATGTGCGGGTGGGGGGAATTGGAAGATTCCATTGATTGGACCAGTATTTTCAAGCTTCAACTGATTTTGCTGTGTACCTATCTAAAAAGGGTGGCTGTGAATTATTGTTTTTGTCATTAGAAGGAAAGTATATTTTGCATTCTTCTATAATAGCTTGTATGCAGCTAAGCAAATTCTGCCCAGATTTATATGTGCAAAGCTCAAACTCTTTGTGTTTGAAGAAAATTAAGCACTGAAATTTTACCTCCACCATAGACTTGAGAATCTGAGACTGAAACACAGGCTTATGATGAAAGTGGCCCTAGCAAGAAGCATTTAAAAAAAAACCCTTCCCAAACAACTAGAAAAAACTGTAAAGCTGCACTTGCACTTTACAATGTTTTCTACTTGGGTGCCTCAAGGAAGGAGTTGAGCCTTTATACAGTCTACAAGTCACTGACGTTGATCTTTTTTGTTTGGTGTTTTTTTTGTTTTTTTTTTTAATTTATCTGATGGTGCTTTTGAAATCTTCTGGCTTTCTTTTTGCAGTGTTTTGAAGTGGGCATTCAGTCTCATGTCCTCTACTGTTGGATTCTTTCCCTGCCTCACCCTGAGTCCAGAGGCTGGAATTAAGAGGTGTTTGTGCACAGGGGTGTTGTCAGTGGGGACTTGTGTTTGAAGTTTTACCTAAAGCAGATCTTCTCTGCATTGCTGGGTACCCCAGTGGGGAGCAACTAAGATCATACATCCTACTGTCTAAAGGCAGAGAGGAAGGAGGGAGGAATGCTGACTCCATTCACGGTTCATCCACAGTAGCTAACTGTGGCATGCTGGCAAGTCCTCCTCCCTTCATCCTCCAGGCAGATAGTGGAAGGATGGGGGACTAATGTATGCCCAGGTCTTCCTCTGCTGTGGAGATGGGATGCCAACGATAGGCACTGGACCCGGACCTGAGAACTGAATAGAGCTTCCCAGCTATCTGATTGAGATGTGCCCGAAGTGTCCTCGTGATGTAGACTACATTGTGGTTTTCTTGGGCTTCGGTTTGGCCCGTAGCAATGTAATGGGGCAGGGATAATGCTGTTCTATACAACACAAGGCTTGACGGAGTAGTATTTGAAGAACTTTAGATGTCAGCAATATAGAACGGCAAAGACCAGTCTGACAGTGGTAACGCATTCAGGATCTATGTGACTATGCCTTTGTTAAAGCTGAATTTTTCAAAAGTCACTGTTGGATTTAGGTGCCCCTGTTTTGGGACCTTGATCTGCTGTGCCTCAGCCTGATTATTCTGTGTACTAAACTTCTAAAATTCCTTCCAATGGCAATGGGAAGTGTAAAATGTTTTACAGCTTTCAATATTAAAGCCCAAAACATCTTGTACTAGCCAGCCCAAATGAGAGGGCAGAAATTCTAAATTTTCTTTGTTTGGTCAGGTAATTTTTTATCTGAGATCTGATTCAACTAGGTGAAGTTGAAGGACCAGAATCTAGCAGGGAATTGAGCATGTGTTTCCACACTGGAGCTCAGCCTGTCAGATACTTTTCTTTTTGCCCCTCTTCATTTATAGGTCTTCATCTGTAGATATCAAAGTGCTTTAAAGTGCAGTGTTAAGTATTGTTATCTCTGTTTTTTTAAAGCTGGGGGATATGCAGCAGTGGTAAAGTGGCAAGCCAGACTTCACACAGGGCAGTAGCTCAACTAAGGAAAATGTCTAAATGTCATGAGTCTTTGTCGAGTGCTTCATCAGGCCCCTGTCCTGCGAGAAGAGTGTTTTTTTTAAAAACTCGTTGACCAAATCCTACCAGCTTAGACACAAAGCATATTGACAAGAGGTGAATTATGCGTGCAGCAGAATTTGGCCCAAAAAGAGGAAATTACTTTATCTTCCCACATAATCAATAGCTGCAGTGGAACTGAGACCTTGGCTATGATGTGGTGGGTCCTTGCCTTGCTTTAGGAGAGCTGCTTCTGTTGAACTAACTTTCTTTACTCCAGCAAGAGCAGCAGCTGCAGTGCAGTGTAGACATGCCTAAACTAGCTTAAATAGTTCAGGTACTGTTAGCCACTGAGCCAAAGAACCATGGAGTTCAGCATGGGCTTGGTGCCTGAGGATTTTATCCTGCTCTTTATGAGTTCAGCATTTCTTTACTATCTCAGCTCAAGCAAGCCTAGCAGTATGTTGAAAAGAAGGCTGGTGAATCTGGTACTCTGTCTGCACTAGTACTTTTGCCTGCAGAGCTGAGCATGGTGCTAGGGATGATTGTAGGAGATACTGCCAAAGGTAGCAGTGTAGCAAAAGCTGTTTTGCCTCTCTCTGCCTACTGTTCTCCCTCTTCTTCCCCACCCTTCCCCTGGTATTCATCAGAGGCTGCTTTGCCTTTCAGTCCATTTGATATGAAACTGCATAG
>VYZW01000030.1:3978-32161 GCA_013401315.1 Balaeniceps rex
TGGTAGTGGGGGAAGAACGAAGCAGAGAGGATAAGGGAGCTGATCAGGCAGAGAGAGCTTGTAATAGATTTAGCCTCTGCCTGAAACAGTCTTAAGGTACAAAGTACTCTTTCCTTTCACCTTGCTTGAATAACCAAGCAGAAACCTTCCCATGGCCTTGGGGCCTCTAGCAATGGTCACTTGTGCTAACACTTCACCTCTGATCTACAGTTCTACCTGAAGTTGATAAATCAGCTGAATTTCAGGTCAGGGGAAGGAGGAGAGAGGCAGGATCCAAGCGATAGCCATCTCAAGCCCTTTCTGATGGAACAAGCTGCTCTTTGGAGCATCATCATAATGAGAAAAGCATCCTCCTGGAGTGCTGTACACCCGTGGGCAAAGGCAGCGCTGCACCGTATTAAGCAAAGTATGTGTTTTGTTCCCAGGATGCTGATGCTGCTCGGAAAAGCATGCTGCGGAAGACATGGCTGTTGGTGGATGAGGTAGGATCTGTAAGGTTCAGTCTGTGCCACTGGGACTAAAGTTTTTCAGACATGGTACTCTTACAGATTTACCTTTGGCTTTTGAAATTTGTGTTTAACTATCTTGCTAATTTGAGAAAGAGAGGAGATCAGCAGCAGGGTTTTGACCTACGATTGCTACAAATACTGTTATCCAGTTCTTATAGTAATTGAACTCAAAGCACTGAGCCCATTGGAACCTAGATGAATCTCCTGTACTGTATTTCCATGCCTCTTGCCCAAGCTGCATTATATCTGGATAGTGAGAGGTCCTAGAAAGATGATTCTAGCACAACTATGAATAGGTGGCCTGCAGTGGTCTCCCTTAACTCTTAGTCAGATGCTTCCCCCGAAAAGAACAAAACAGGTGTAAGGTTTCTCTTTTTTTCAGGGAGCTTGCCAAAGTCTATCATTTGTGTGACAGAGCTGGGTCATTTGGCCCTTTATGTTTAGTGTCCAGGGTAAATTCTTAGATCCCACTCAAAATCCCAGTTGGGCTTCTGGCAAGAAGTCATTGTGAGGGGTTGTTGAGGAGACAGTGGAGTTGTGTTTGGAAGAGGAAATCTCATGCAAATCAAAAGTGAACTTTCTTGGAAGAAACTCATCTTTTATAACTCTTCTATTGCAGATGATGCAATTAAATATGTTGGGCATGATGGAATTGTACTATCTGGCAGGTCGCTATGTTGTGCTGGAGACAGGGTGGAAATGATTAGATTCTGTTCAGATGGGCTTAATGGCTGCTGTTTCTTTCTTCAGACCTTGAAAAAGCACCTACTCTACTACAGACTGCTGAACGCAGAGAGCCCTTTGGGATTTGACCTTTATGAGCAGCTCCCTCCCATGCGACTGAAGTACCTGCAGATGGTGACACAGAAAGAAAATAAGGAGAATGCACCAGCGCTAGTCTCATAGCAAAACACTTGTGCAAGAAGAGGGCCAAGGGGCAGAGTGGAAGAGCTCAGTTTATGCTTCACTGATGAAACTACATGCGCTTCAGACAGTTTCAGTGTCTTACCTGGACACTCTTGGCATCTTCACAAAGTGAAGCACTAGTAGAATGCTCCCAGCCCTGCAGAACAATACACATCATCTCAAGATATGGCAATATGTGTGTGTGTGGCCTCTCCATGATGAATGCTGGAGCATTTTCCTCCATTCTCTTTCAGGTTGTTCTGCTTCTCCCCAGAGGTGAGAATGTGTCTGAGGGGCACTGGACTAAACTTTCTCTAGAAGGAAGTGGAAAACCTCTTTTGTTCAGGCAGGCTGGAGATTGTGGGTTCTCAAGATGATGTCTGTCTTCCTCAGATCTTTCCCTTGCTTTCCTGAGTTTTGAATGGTCCTTTCCCCACACTATCCCCTGCAAATAAAATGACAATACAGCAGGGAAGAAGCTGATCCTGAGAGCTTTTTTGTTTTTTTAAATATATATGCAAGCAGTTTCTCCAGGACAGTGTTCTGTGCACACATCAGTCACACAAACGTATTGTGTCAGACCTCTAACAAATAGTATTTCCTAGTGCAGTGGTACAAACACTGGATATCCTCCCTTGGCTGTCTTTTGGATAGTCTCTAAACTGCTTTCTTTTCTCCCTTAATTTGGTTACATGTATAACAAGATCAAAAATAATTTCTTTGCAGGGCAGGATGCTTGGCAGTAACCACTCCCCATTAGAGAAAAAAACCCCAAGTATCTGCTTGTTTAACTAGAATATATATTGGTTGCCCTCTGAGAAGAGGGGACTGTAATTTAAATTTTTTAGTGGAGTTCCTAAGCTTAAACCTGATTTTAAAAATTCCTAATTTAATCCCACTTCTACATCCAAATTCTGTATTACAGCCTCAGACACAAGGGCTACAAATACAGTGCCCTAAAAGGCTCATCACAAGTGCTAGGTCAACTCCAGAATTTACCCTAGGTGTGATCTCACTGGATGTTTCATTTATATCCAATAATTTTTGCAGAACTACAGTCACTCTGGCAGGCTTTTATTTGGAGAACTTACTTTTATGAACAAAACTTGTTAAAGTTATTTCTTTTGTTTTGTTCTCATGAATAAATTCCTCTGGAAGGTGCAGGGTGATGCCTAGCCTGAAGACCTAAGCTTCTCTCTCTACCTATCAAACAGGCCAAGATAGCTTCCCTCCAAAGAAACCATGCCTATTTTAACCTTGCTCCAGTGAATGTCCTAGTAAGAGTGTGAAACACTGTTAATAGACCAGCTTGTAATTGTTGGAATTGTTCCAGACAAGAAACAAATTCCAGCTAGCAACTTTATGGCTGTGGTGCTGTCTTTGCACTGGCAGTTTTCTAAGTGTACTAGTCCCCCTTAGGTTGCCAGGAAATAGACTGTTTCATCTTTTTCCCTCTTATTTCAGATAGGACATGGGCGGAACTGATGTTTCATTTTAATCTCTCTTTTTTTTTTTCCTTTTTTTCCTTTTTTTCTTCTATTGCAGCTTTTGGTCTGTGGTTTCTGCTGCAGATCAATGGCAAGTAAAGTAACAAAAGCACAGTGGTTAGCATGGGTTTTTTTTGTTGTTGTTAATTATTTTAAAAGTACTTGATGTTATTAAAAGGTTAATCAAAGGCATTCAAGTTTCTATTCTGTCTAGATTGTAAGAGCCCAGCAGTTGTCTTTCAAGAGCGATGGATGGTAAAATTTAAGGACTCCTAGCTGCCCATTTAAGAGCAGCCTTCATCGAGGGCTTTGCCTTTTGCTTTTCAGACCTCCGGTTATAAAAACTCTTCCAGTCCTTTGTGTGATGCAAAGTTGAATTTTGTAATGTGTACAGGGTGTAAATAAATATTTTGATAGCTCTGCAGCTTTTTTTGCAACTATGAGAATGCTCTCCTTTATTTAAATCTTTCTTGAGTTTGGATAGTTCTGTTTGCAGTTTATCAATATCTTGGAAATGCTACTGCTGTGAGGAAATCCACTAAGCTTTGGAGCTCTGTAAGAGAGCTCTTCAGGCCACAGGCATCATCCTGCTTGTGTGGTGGGTCATTAACACAGGGCACCAAATGCTGTGTGTACTTGGGGGAGGTGCAGGGTGGGTATTATGTGACTTATCGCATGCCACAGGTGGGAAGACAGTAAAAAACTGTCCACGGATGGTATTTGTAGGTGATGAGAGAGGAGGTGGATTTCATTTATTTTGTGAACTCTGGGAAGTAAAGGATCAGGCTTTTCCCTGATTCTCAAAAGCCCGTCTTGTTCCCAGATCTTCCTCAAACCATCAGTGTATGCCCAGAAAATACCTACATGTTTTGGCATGAAGTTCTGATGCAAGCATCAGCAACGGAGGGAAGGAAAGGATCCCAAATCATTCTGCAGGCCACACTTGCGTGCAGAACATTCTAAGGACTCTGCATGTGAGCCGTAAGCTTTCAAAACTTTGGCTGTCACTTGAGATGGTACAGCAATCCTAAACTTGAATTTTTTAAGGCTTTGGGCAGCCTTGTGCCAGATTTCTCTGCAGAACACTAGAGGGCATTGCTTTACCTAGTTTAAATGCAAATTTTCTGGGCTTCAGCACAATTGGGACTTACAAAAACCCAACCAACCCTTAAACCTGGTTTGAATTTTCTGCACTTTTTATTTTTGCATATATTTTTGGAGAAAGTGTGGAGAATTAAATAATTTTTGAAGTGATTGGTTGCTAAGAATCATTTCATGCTTTGCCAGCAGGAGCATTTTGGAAAAATCCTGGTAGAGTGAACGGAAGCTTAAAACTTAAACTTGAATGCAGTCTGAAGCAGGACCACAGTGTGCCAGTTCTGTTAATCCAGTTTAATCCTGATCAGAGTAAGTGAGGAGATAAAGAAAATTAAAACTGTCCCAAAAATTGATGACTTCTTGAGTCCTTATCAAAAGCTTAAGATTTCTTTGAGAAGAAAATTCTGCTGAAAGAAGACCCACAAATAGGTTTCTGGGGTTGAAGTGGCTCTAACTCAGAACAGCGTATGTTGTCTGATAACTCTGATCAGTAGACAAAAACCCACCAACAACCAAATAAAAAAAATCCCCACAGATGCTGTCTTATAATTCTTAGAAAGAAAAAAAAAAAATCTTCTGGTCCTTTGTGGCTAGAAAATGCTTGGTTTCATCCAAGTTACTGATGTTATCCCATGTAGGAACAGTGGGAATCTACTGGGATAAATTCAGCAGAGGCTGCGCTGGAAGGCAGCAACAATGTGGTTTTTAAAAACAAGTGGTTGGACTGGAGACGAGCTGAAGATAATCCTTCTAGTATTGCTCTTGAGTTGGCAGGTAAGGTGGTGGGGCTGTCACAATTTTGCATCCCCATAACTTCAATGGCAGCAGTTTTCTGCATTCTGCTGAATCTTTCTTTACATTTTGAAAGGGGAGAGAGTTGTCATCAGCTTGGAAGCATGTCCTTTTCTACCTAGAAGAAATGGAGTTGATCTGTGATCTTTTGACTGAATGAGCAGTTTGAATTCCCTGGGTTTAGGACCCCTATCTGGTGTCTTGGCCCACTTTGCTGAGCAGGGGCAGTTCCCATAGAAGATGTAGGCAACTCAGTAGCTGGCTGTACTACGCGCTGGGGTAGGACAAAGCCTGGCAGAAGAAAGAAAGGAGTTAGGCAAGGAAGAAGTCAAAATAGGACTGAAACCCCACTGTATGGGAACTTTTTAACAGTAAAGTACACATGAAGCATCATATGATTAAAGCACTTGCATTCCACTGTATTTATTGAAGACAGTTTGACAGTGGAATTTAATAATCCATTTCTAGACTAATGCATTCTGTCTGGCCACTTAGTATCAGGCAAACCCTAAACCTTTTGCTGATGAAGTCATGGGCAGATAGAACAAGCCATAAGATGTGGGTGTATAAATATACTATGGGTCAGACAAATGCATTTCTTTTGGTGTCAGACAGAAAATAGAGCAGAAAGGCATATTAATCCTCGCTTTTGCTCCTTCTCAGTTCTGCAAAGTTGTCCTTGGAAATCTCTCATCAATGAAGTGGTGCTGCCTCCGGCTGCTAATCAAATCTGGGAGCAAAACATGTTTTCTTTCAGCTTACAGAAGCTCATATAAGCTCTCCATTCACAAAGCTGGCCCTCTGATATCCCTTGTATAGATAACTTTATGGTAATTTACTGGCCTTTGCCTCAGTTCTTAAAAACTGGCTTTTTTCCCTGTTTTGAATGGAGAACGCACTGTGAAGGCATGCTCTCAGAACTGCTGTTGTTTTGCATGATGAGTGGTGTTTGTATGCAGGGGTGAAATGGCCACTGTGCTCCCCTCCTTCCCTTTTTTTTGTGGTAATCTTGATTCTTAAAACAGCTGTTGCAAAAATGCTGTATGCGGATTTCTGGCAAGCCCAAAGAAGAGCGTGAAGAACTCCAATTCAACCCAAGTGAAGTCATATTGTGCAAAAGGACCAGATGCTGCACCAGCAGTGTCATGGTGAGCCTCCAGCCAGCCCTGACCCTGAGCAGTAGCTGTGTGCAGGTTGCTAGCAAACAAAGGATGTTTTAGGCAGTGACACCTGGCCCATCTTTGGGTCCAGTTCTTTATTTTCTGCTGGGGCATAACTAGCAGATACTGGCAGACACCTGTGGCTCCAGAGACCAGAGCAATATCCTTTATGCTGCCCCTGGGCAATGTTTTTGTGGTACTCTGTAGTCTGTTGAGCAACCAGCTCATAAGTCTGGTAAGGGCAATGGATGTTTCCAGAAAGTGCTATATATGGACAGTCTAAGGTATATGAGGAAGGCCAGGGGTATCTATCCTCTGTGTCCCCTCACCCCAATCTGACATGGATGACAAACCAGACTACTGATGTTAATGCTCATTACAAAGCAGCAGCTTGTCCTGGCTGCAATAAAAAGAGGAGGCTTGTGTGACCTAGAAATACTACCGATGTCAAAGCACAGCCACATGTGTGACAGTGTATGCTAAAATCTGAGGTTGGTGCATTAGTTGATTGCTAAGGCTGGAAGGAAGTTTTCTGGAACAGTCTGGGTGCTGGGAGCCTGTCCTGAGGGGTGGCAGCTGTGGAGCTGGGTGGGTAATGGGGGACACCTGGGCCCAGCACCAGCTGTCAGGGAGCTTGTGGAGGGGCCAGCAGCAGCATCGACAGGAGGAAAATACTGTGTTTCATCTATTTTATCTAATTTTCCAGAGCACTGGGTGGCTGGCAGGGGCTGTTGAGGCCACGGACCAGGTTGGCAGCATTAAACCATATGCTTTATGTGCTGAGGGCCAGGGCTGATGCATTCTTGTTGGGTCGAGGCTTTTGCCTGGCTGAGGAGACTGCTGTGGTTTTGGGGCTATGCTGACGGTTGCCTCACACTTCCCCCAAGGAAGGAGGGAGGGTTGCCTGAGTCCTCAGCCTTCTGCTCATCCTGTCCTCAGTGAGGCCTCACTTTGGGGTGGTTTGTGGGCCCTGGGGTGAACTGAGGGGGCTCTGGCAGGCCCCGGGCTGCTCCGGCTGCTTGGTGTAGAGGTGGGAGGCAGGAGAAGCCAAATCCTGGCAGTAGCTGAGGGGACAGGGGAGCGGGAAAGCTGATGCTGGAGGGTCCTGCCACAGTGCAACCTCACTCCCTGACCATAGTGACTGGTCTGAGGCTTTGGGAAGGGACAAAGGGAATGATTGAGTGAGCCAGTGAGCGCAGAGGGTGGCTCAGATTTTGGGTGCTGTTGTTTCTGGGTCTCTCACATTGAGGTGAGGTTTATGGTTTCCCCTCTCCCTTCACAGTGTCCCCCTCCCCCACTACTCCTTTTATGTGTTTTCTTCCCTGTCCCTGTTTTCCTTCACTAGGCTCCCCTTCCCTCCCTGTCTCTGTTTGCCTTTCTATTTTGAATTTTCCCCCATCATAGTAACTTCTAGTTCTTCTCTGTTGGCTTTTCTCACTCCTGGCTGTTTGCAAAAGCAATCAGTAATTCAATAGTTAAACTGGAGAAGTGAGTTGCCGCCGCTGAGTTTGAGGTGGAAGCTCACGTCTCTTGGGGTGTTCCTCTGAAGGTCTGGGCAGATGTCCATAAATAACGTGCACGACATGCCCATTTGGAAACCTTACAGCAAAGAAGGCTGTAACTTTACTTTTAAGACTCAGATTGCCTGCTGCGTAGGTGGTGTAAGCACACCACGCCGTTTGGGTCTGATCTGTCAGATATTTGACGACACTTTAGCAATTAATCTATTGGATCTGTCTGCTGAAAGGAAGACTGGCGCTTGTGTATCAAGTGACTTTTCTTCACCTTCATTATCACTTCCACCATGGTAAGCTTTTGCCTCACAAAATCAATGAGCACATCTCCAAAACGATATTCTAGGCTTCCTCAGTGCATGTGGGCTTTTGTTAGCAGCTTCCCTCACTGCGCACGTTCAGGGTGGCTCTTTGATCTCTTCAGAGCAGCAGAAAGTGTGAAGAGCTCTGAATTAGCTTCAGGTATCGTGTTGCCAGTAGTGAATTGTAGTTTCGGAGACAGGTTGGTTTGTGTCACACCATAACGATACAATGACAGCCACACAAGTGTGCCGTGCAACTGTGAAGATATGTTGTTAGCATCCTTCACAAAAAAGCAACTTGCTACTCCTGGCATCAATATTTCTTTCAATATAGATTAGCAAAAATAAATTTAGAATGATACAAAAGTTTCTGCTAAAACATTGTGCATCTCTTGTCTCTGACGTGAGTGTCAGCTCACTCACAAAATGTTAGTTGTGCTGCTACCCAGAACATGCTACAGATGGTGGTTCATTTTTGTTCCTCTTAGTACTGTCTGCTGTAAGATTGATCAGGTTTGGATCGATGAAATTATTTGGGCAGGAGCTGCCATTGCTCTCCTCCTGTCTGTCCACTGTAAAAAGGAGTGGGAGGAAAGGGGATGTAAAGTATACTTTTTGGTGTGCGTCTCTCTCTCTTTGCCGCTGTTTCGTGAACGCTTAAAATATGTATGGAGGAGAGCATGGGCTTGCTGACCATGCTTCTTTGCAATGAGCTCTTATCAGCAAGTTTTACATTTTATAGCCGTCTCTGAAGCTCAAATTTTTGTAGTGGTGATGGGGCTTATCTTTTTTGTAACAGTAAAATTTGCAAGTTAAAAATAGGGTGCAGTACTTGGGTATTTGTATTCAGCAGTGACTGAATGTGCATCATGAATCAAACAGTTTCACTCTCTGTGTGCACTGGTGTCATGAAGGCCCAGCATTACACTGTTAGAAAAGTTAGCAGGTGTGCCCATGTGCATTTTGCAGACCTCTTCTAGAATTAGTATGTAATTGCCAATATTGTCTTAGGGACAATAAGTTGTTTGTCTCCTTGTACAATTCTCTTCTGCTACCAAGATACTCTTAAGGTTAAGAAACTATTCTCTATTTTGCAACCTAACTTTCCCTTTGAACCAGCAATCTTTGCTTACTGCTTTCTGCAGCTATTTATTTTGGTCATTCCTATAGCTAGCTGCAGATGGAAGAAAGAAGCAATAAGGAAGCAATAATCTAGCATGGAATTCTTGGCCTTTATTTAAACAGAAAATGCAGTTTTATAGTCATACTAAACCCTTGCCAGGAACATTTTCCAGAATGCAGTTTCTGGTCTAAACTAGAGAGAAAATGTGATGCATCCCAGAAAGACCAATAGCCTGAGGTTAGGGTAATCTCTCATGATGTGGGAGACCCTAATAACTGGGCTAACAGCTGTTCTGATGTGAAAGGTGTTCCCAATTTTCTGATGTTTCCACTTTGTTCTCATGCTACAGTGAACTTAAATGTGACCGTGTCAAAATTGTACCCAAAGGTGAATTCTTACTTTCTAGTTCATCCTCAATAGACTACTTATGAAGAATTAATTGTTATAGGAACAAGGTTCTTAGAGTGTGATAAATGTAGTTCATGGTTTAGTTCATTCAGGCTTCTTTTTTGGTAACCGCATATTGTTCCAACAAATTGTACTAAATCAGTAACTGGAAAATGCTCCCACAGTCTCCTTACTGCATACTGTAAAGTAAACTTCACTGGTGCCTTTTTGGCTTGCCAGCTTTGTTCCCAGAGTGAGAGGAACAGGAAAGAGTGAGCATGAAAGAGTCCTACTGGGGTTGTGCTCTCCTGACTTCAGTGCACAATGTTTTACCAGGAAGTTGCACGCGTTAAAAAAACCTGTCACGTGCTCTTATTCTGCAGGCTTATCAAAGAAGCAAGCTTCACCATGAGAAACTACTTGTTCTTGGATCCTTTTTTTGCTTGGCTTTTGGTTAGGTAGTGAGACTGTTGAGGTAAATAGATAGTGAAGACCAGGAGAATGGTAACCTAGTAGGCTTTCCTGGTCAAGAAAACTTGGATGTTCTGCTTTGGGAAGATGCAGGTGAGAGCATCTCTGAAATCATCTGCAGATTAGCCTTGAAGTTTTCCTCAGGGAATCTATTCTTAGATTTTAATGGGAATGGAATCACGGCCTCTGGTTAGTAATGCCAAAGGATCACGAGAGGTAAGTGCTGTAAGTAACCATAATTGAGTGCTTCTTTGATAACGAGCTCTCCTTTTCATCTACCTGCAAAATGGTAACATACTTGCCTTGACAGATAGTTGTGAATGGAGAGCTCAATTCAAAATCAGCCTTTGCCATTAGTATCCAGAGGCTCACCCTGACCCAGGCGTTCTTTTATGTGTGTGCAGGCCTGCTCATGTTAAGACTCTCAAAGCTTAATCTTTCTGGTGACAGATGTGATTGTCCTCTTACATTTTTATTAGAGTAAAAATTCCACACTGTTTTACTACATCCATATTTCATGTCTTCTGTAGCTCAAGCTGTGTGTGCCTTCAGGATTTTATTGCTGCTTTATTCCTCTAAGAGATAATTATTGACTATGTTGGGAGACTAACTCCTTACTGAATATTCCTTACTGAATAGCACACTTGATGCTTCTGTTGTTTGGTTTTGTCTGCTCTCTTATCCGCTCCTATGGATTTCCATATTGAATGAACCCCAAGGGGTTTTGGGACCCCTGGTGATGCTATTTGTAAAGAAGTTTTGAAAATGAGACATGCTTATGAGTCGTTCTGGGTGGAAGGTGGAAGTTGTGCGTAGGATGAACCCGTGTGTTTTCCTTTAATGCCTATCAAAGAGCCCTATCCTTATGTTTTGAAAATTTACTGGTTTGGACCACCTATAGTTTCACCTGCTGACCACCGATGTGTTCAGCGGCCATAATTCAGGCAATATCAAGCTGTCCTCGTCTTGTCCCTGGCTCTCTTTGAATATTGTCTGATAGGCTTATTGAGTGGCAAAGGCATAAACATTCTACTCTCCTGCATTTGTAGTTTATCTGTTAGCACTCAAAATTTGGGAAGCTCTAATTTCTAACTACTCTAGTGTGGAAAGGGTTTAATGAAAATTGAATCGTGTTGGACACTAATAAATTTCTTATCCGTTGTACTACGCACCTCCAAGTTCCTCAGCAAACGTTAAGGTTCATAACCCCCTTGTAGGAGCAGCAGTGAGTGCATATACAAAGATTGCTTCACCTAATGCTCAGATAGGGAGGACTCTTTTAGTCATGTATTACAGCACACAGAAATGCCACATGCTATTTTAGCCTGGAGAAGAGAGGAGAGTACTGTACTTAGATGAATCTGTAAGATTGATTTAGGTAGTTACCTAAATTGGATTGTTTCCAGACCAGTGGGATTAACCACCCTATTTTTGCAAAAAGCGTTATGAGATCTTTAATGATTATACAAGGTCAGGACCCAGTTTTATGTCTCATCTGAAAGATCATGAACTTGTAACTACTGATCTGTCATTGTCTGATCTGACTATCTATTCTAGAGACTGCTTTATTTTAGAAGAGATTTGTGTAGCCAGGAGTCTAAACGCCATCAAAGCTTTTAGTCCTTGCCATATTCCTTGCCTGAGGAGGTTTCTAACAAGTTTTTGTTCTGATGTATCTTTTTGATTTGTTTTTCCCTTCTCACGGCTGGCCAAAGTGAGACTGTGAAGAATATTTTCCAGTTTGTATGTCTATCATTTGCTGCTATGCACAGAACTACTTACTGACCTAGCCCTGAAAATCAATTAATTCCTGGGTTGTTCAAGAGGGTATCCACTTCCCAATGCTTTTTCTGGGTGAGCTCATCTTTCTGTCTACACGGCCACCTCTCTGAAAGGCACCTCATTGCCTCTTACTGTAAAACTGCAGCCATAGCAAACTGCATAAATGCAGCAGGTGTGTATACCATGCCAGTACTGCTTTAAGCATTTCACGGTTAACTGTGTTTTGTCTGTGCATGTGTACATACATTTAAAAGCCTCTAGGAATCTTATAAGCAAAACCCTTCTGGTACCCTAGCTCCGCTCTGAAAAGGCATGTGCTAGGAAATTAGAGGAGCTCTCCCTCCCGACTATTCTTAGCATATTATGTATAACTTAGCAAGTGTTTTTCTTTATAGCAGAGGTATAGAGTATGGACCCAGCTCACAACTTCATTGTTTATATGGTGTGGCCATCTGATTTCCACCCTTTCACGTGCATGTTCATATGTGGCCATATGATTTCCAGGTCGCCCACAAAAGCACGCTCGCTGTAGTGTTGTTTGATAGCACAAAAGTGTGTATTCATGTGGTTCCTGTCAAGGGCCTGTTTGGCCTGCAGCAAGAAAATGTGTCTCTGCAGTAAGATCTCCCCGACCGAGCCAGATGTTATCTGATGTGGGAGAAAATGGACAAAGGAAAATGTTCTCCTATTTCAGGGTGCCCAAGGAATGAGCTGTGCCAAGTCCTTCCATCTGTTTATTATGAAGTTTTGTTTAGCCCAAAGAGGACATTGCTGCACGTCATCTGTGCTTTTAGCAGCTTCATTTCAGCAGCAGCAGAGGAGGTGAAATTGAAATCAGAAGGTCTTAATTTCAGAGAGAAATAAATTTGTTCAGAGACAAAAAGCTTTTCTCTCTCGAGCCACCAATATATTATTACCCTTGATTTGATTTGGAAGCTATTTAGGGTGCTGTAGTCATATGGTTGGCTGGCAATCTGGGTAACTTCATCATTGATGTGCCCATGAATGGCAGACTGTGAGTTGGTCACACCATACTGTTTGACTCATGGACTCTGAAGGTCAAATGCAACAGCCTTGTTTGAGGGACTTGGTTGGCACAAGCAGTGAAAAGGGATGCAGTGAAATGTAGGAGCAAATCAGTCCTTTCCGAAGAGGTGGGTGGAGAAGGAAGCCAAGTACAAAAAATGAAAATATCACTGCTGGTATTGTACATCAGTCAGAGTTTCTGAATCATCTCCGGAAGGTAAGTCAGCAATGCCTACTTGTCTAGAGGAAATTTCTTGTCCCAGAGCTCTGAGGTGGCGCAGCAAACTTGAAAGGCTCGCTTCATGCTTTTGTTGCCCGTGAACTCTGCTGTCTAGAATAGACTAAACTATTTCAGTTGGAAGGGACCTACAATGATCATCTAGTCCAACTGCCTGACCAATTCAGGGCTGACCAAGTTAAAGCATGTTATTAAGGACATTGTCCAAATGCCTCTTAAACACTGACAGGCTTGGGGCATCGACCACCCCTCTAGGAAGCCTGTTGCAGTGTTTGACCACCCTCTCGGTAAAGAAATGCTTCCTAATGTCCAGTCTAAACCTCCCCCGGCACAGCTTTGAACCATTCCCACGCGTCCTATCACCGCATACCAGGGAGAAGAGATCAGCACCTTCATCCCCACTTCCCCTCCTCAGGAAGCTGTAGAGAGCAATGAGGTTGCCCCTCAGCCTCCTTTTCTCCAAACTAGACAAGCCCAAAGTCCTTAGCCACTCCTCATAGGACATTCCTTCCAGCCCTTTCACCAGCTTTGTTGCCCTCCTTTGGACGCATTCAAGGACCTTCATATCCTTCTGAAATTGTGGGGCCCAGACTGCACACAGTACTCAAGGTGAGGCTGCACCAATGCTGACTACAGTGGGATAATCACCTCTTTTGACCGGCTGGTTACACTGTGTTTGATGCACCCCAGGATGCAGTTTGCCCTCTTGGCTGCCAGGGCACACTGCTGACTCGTACTGAGCCTGCTCTCGACCAGCACCCCAGATCCCTTTCTGCAGGGCTGCTCTCCAGCCACTCCTCTCCCAATTTATACTTGTGCCCAGCGTTACTCCATCCTAGGTGCAGAATCCAGCATTTGGACTTGTTAGATTTCATCCTTTTAATCATAGCTCAATGCTCCAATCTATCTAGATCCCTCTGCAAGGCATCTTGTCCCTCAAGAGAGTCAACAGTACCTCCCAGCTTGGTATCATCAGCAAATTTACTAATGGTGCATTCAACTCCTGCATCCAGGTTGTTGATAAACGTATTGAACAGAACTGGCCCTAGAATTGAACCCTGAGGAACACCTTTAAAGTTGATGCTTTGAAAAGTGATCCCCAACCTGCTTCCCCCCAAGTTTTTGTTTTTTTCCCCCCATCAGTATATCTCAAAGCAGTCTATAAACACTAATGCACTAAGCAGTCCGATGCCTGCTTGAAATGGTCTGTTTCTCTCTCCCATTTGACAGATGGGAAAATACAGCACAGACTACTAAGATAGTTGCCCAAGGTCTCACTGGAAGTATGTGACAGGGGGGGAGTAATCCCTGTGCAAGTCTTTCCCTCTTTTCCTCTTGTGTTACAGTGACCAAGTCCCCCTCACTGCTTTTGTGGAGGTGCAGCCTTCACAGCTTTTAGACTTGCCAGTAACTGTTAGGCTGGGAAGCCTGAATAAGGTCTTTTGATACCACCTCACCTCAACAAACATTCACCTTTTAAAATATATTGTTTATCCAATGCAATTTCAAACTTTAGTCCCTGACCTTGCACAGAGCTTGACTGCAGGGACCACTCTTGCTGAGTCTTTAGGATCCTGACAAGGTGCATCTGCTACCATGACTGACTCCCAAATGACTGTTGCTGCAAGTGCGCCCATGTGCAGACCAACACAAATATGTTTTCAGGCTGGTTCCTTCAGGAATGAGGTCTGGGGAATCCTGCTACCCTTCAGACCTTCTCTAATAACATTTGACCCACAGGTCAATTTGAAACCAATGTAACGGAACAGAAAGCAAATATATCAAGTCCCTGTATGTTTCATAGGAACTGGTGGCTGAGTAGAAGAGAAGTAGGCATCTGTCAGTGCCTCTGCTGAGAGAAGAGCTTGGCTATTTCTGCCCAGTCTGGTAGGAGCCAGCTGGCCAGTTAACACATGCCTACTGGCAGGCCATTCAGTAGCTGTTTGGGTCCAGACGGGCCACAGAGCATCCTGCCCTTCTGGTGTGCCACCCTGTAAAATTGGGAAAGGCACAGGAGCCTGAAACTACCAAGTCAACTTTAGGAGATGTGGATGAGAATGTAGCAGGAGATAATGCATAGGAAACTGAGCTTCCTCCATCCCACTGTTCATGGCATAAGAATTATTTATTATTGTTTTTTTCCACTGCAGTAACTGCCATATCTGTGGCATATATTTATCTCGGGGAAAACATGGTGCTAACTGATTGGCTGGCAGAAATGCAGAAAGAAAGAATCCCAAACACTTGGGATTCTGTTAAAGCATTTTGTACACAGCAAAAGCGATGAAAAATGCATTTGCATTGGTATGCATGAAGGTGCTATCGCATGGTCTGTGACTGAGCAGGAGGGCTGCATATGTAAGGAAATGGTAAATGGTAGCAATGAAACTGAGGAGCAGTGTCCTGGGCAGAGATGAGTATTGCTGAAGGGCTTGTTGTGTTCAAGGCCTTGAGTAATGGTCTGGGAAATAACAAATAGCCCATTAGTTCACTGACGCTGCTAATGTGGAAAGCGTTGTGAGTACCAGATAAATACAAATGCAACTAAAAGTCTTGAAATCTGGACAGAAGTCAATACAGCAGAATTCAAACAGGGGCAATTATATGAAACATGGCTTAACTGGAGAAATAAACCTGTACAAAAGAGGTTGAGAGAGGTCAGCTCGGGCTCCTTAGGAACAAACTGGAGTCATTGGGTTTGGGTGTGCACAGACAGTGACCTCTTCCCAGGGATCAAGGTGGTGATAAGCTGTATGACTTTGTGTAATTTGGAGCTGACACCCAAGTGACATCCCATGGCAAAACTCCCCTGAACAAGAGTACCCTCTGAATAAGTAGGGAGTGTTTCAAAGGCAGGGTGCAGTGTAATATTTGAAATGTGGTGATGTGATCTTTTGAGTAGAGTTCAGAAAAGAGTCAGAGAGACTGAAGAACTGGAAGGACCTGTTTAGGAAAGCTGAAAAGAACAAAGTAGGCTATTTCTAGACCTTACAAAAATAATTCATATAAAATGAGCACCTTTATATTAGCTTGTAAGCAAAAGAGGGGGAGAAATAGTGAACAGAGAAACTGCTTTGGGATAAGTGTTCCCAGAATAGTACTGGGGATTAATGAGAGGAAAATGTGCACAGAAATCATCCCTATTATTTGTTGCTTTGTTTTGAATAATGGACCTGTACAGAGAAGGCCTAAGGCATCTACACTACAGTGGTCAAAGGTCCAGAAATTCTCTGCTTAGCTTGGGACTCAAAGGAAACTCGAAGACCCAATTTCCTTGTGTGCTTGGAGGCATTCTCCTCTTCTGCTTGAGAAAAAAAATGAGTGATGACTCCTCTCTGATCCTTCACATGTGCACTTTGATTGTGTTTGTTTTCAGTCTGTTTCTGGCAGGAACAATTCTTCACCTTCAGCCTTCAGTGTATATTTTGATGGGGTGTTCAGGTACATATGTATTTTCCCAGAAAACCTCAGGCATGTCAAACTGCAGCAGAGGGACATGCTGTGGTACCAGATTGTGTGGCACTGTGAATCCTTTCTGGACTAAAGTGCACAGTTAATACTAATTTGCCTGAACGGGTCCTGGAGGCAATCCATAGACTTCAGAGGGTGTGCTGGTAAGTAATACCACTTTATCTCTTCAAAGATTCATAGACATATTTGGTTTTATAACAAGTTATTTTCTCTCACTAGGAAGGGCAATGCTTTCTTTCCTTTCAAATGTCCCTGAGCTGTTGGTTGATTTTCGGCAATCTGTTTTCCAGAGGTGATCTTACAGCACTTGGCACTTCTCAGGTTCCTCTGCCCTCTATAGTCTCCTCTGTGGAGTGCCAGGATGGAGGATAGCATCTTTGTGCCCCCAAATACCTTTCTTTCTGTCAGTCTGTTCCCCCTTATTGTTGCAGTTGTTTTTGTTTGATGGAGTAATTGCGAACTGAACTCACTTACTATGCCTAGGGGCAGGGAGGGGGAGGGGCAGGAAGAAATCAATCTTCTATGCCATTAAATGTACATACACACACACAATAAACCCCATCCCAAAACAGATTCCCTTGCGGGTATCCATGGCTTTAATGTCCTTTTCATATAGCTTGATTTTTACTAATGAACAACCTGTTTGTTTAGGGCTGTTAAATGAAGCTTTATCTTCAAAGGTAGCTGCTGAAAGAAGTGACAGGAGAAAGGAAAGGGGTGGAAGAAGAATGTGTAATGCCATGAGGACACTCACATGAATTGTGATTTTTTTTTTTTACTTTTTTTTTTTTAAGGTAGAGGAGCTGCTCTACTTTGCAATCCTCTAGCAGCTCCTCTGTCATTTGCAAGGTCAGGATTTTCTGGCTCACTTGGAGAGGATGCTCTCTGACCAATGAGGCATGAAATAGCAGTTGGAGAAAGGCTTGATAAATATTGATTCAGAAATTGCCATGGCTGCTGACTCTGCGATTGGCCTGTTTACCCAGCAAATGGAAGAGGAATGGAAGGAAGTTGTCCATTTCTCAGAGATGGTGGCACATGCATTTTTCAACACTGTCCTAGATATTTAAGAGAAAAGGGGCTGAAAGCTCAGCCCAGCGTGTTTTTCAGGACAGAATTAATCCATTACAGCAGATTAGACTTTGCAATCCTTTCTCCCACCAGGAGGCTTCCATTCTTAGTTTCACTGAACTCTGTAAGGGTGGTTACACTGTCCTGCCAGGAGGAGGAAAGTTTTCCAATACAAGCAGGATAGGCATTTTGCTACTTCGGGGAATATCTGTACAACGTTCGGACTAAAATGAGTACATGCTGCCTGCGCTCTAAGCTGAATGAATTATGTCTCTGTCAGGCAGCTATGAGCCTGAATCTGTGGTTCCCCACTGAGTAGTCTACGCCTCCTACCCTGCTGGGTCTCAGCAGTATAAAGTGTGAACCAGCAGAGTGATATCACACCACTTCAGTATTTTGCATTATGCAGTTGTGCCACTACTAACCTGCTATGAGGAATCAAAAATTCAGGTTTCCTGTATTACCAACCAAAACCTGAATTAAAAGCCAGAACTGGGGTAACTGATTCAAGCTCAGTGCTGTGCTAATGCAGTTACCAGATGTTTGGGTTGTATCAGAGTACAGGTAAAAATGAGCTCAACATCTGCCAGCTGTACTCAGTGGAGGTATCCCCTGGGTGAGCTGTTCCCAAATGCCACCTGAGCTTAGGGGAACTCTGGCCAGTGTTGCTTGAAAGGAGCCCTATGCTTACGCAGTGCTTCCTGTCCATACTTTTCCTGTTAAACATGAAGTTTGAATATGTGTTGTTTTGAAAACATACCATACAAGTTGTAAGAGGTGACCAGAGTCTGTTCTGCCACAGGAATTTTAACACCTTCTGATCTTTCTGGTCTGTACTTTCAGCATGTTCAAACCTCTGTAACATGAATGGGAGCTGCTTTGTTTCCTTTTAATTTCTGTGGCTTAACAAAGTTACTTCTATTAGAGAGGTGTCTGGTGACTCTTGTCAGAATCAGGAGCCCTCGGGGTTAAGTGTGGTGAATGCATGTACTATGGAGAAGGCTGGGAAGAGGCAGCTTTTGTTCTGAAGAGCTTGTGGTCTAGGCAAAACAAGAGAAAAGGAATGGGAGGGAGGAGGTATTTGATAAACCGAGACCTAAGTTCAGCTGTGTGGAATCTTTTTGTGAATAATTAATTTATTGGGGAAAATATGCATTTTCTTTATAACATCATAATTAGTCAGCTTGTCTGAATTTGCTGACATGTTTTGACTAGATTTGGTGTTTGAAAGCCCAAAATTCACAAATAACTGACAGTGGTGAGATCAAGGGCTCGCTCCTCAGCACTTCCCTGTCCGCTATCTCAGTTGTCCCGGGAGAGAGGTAAGTTCCTTTTCCCGTCTGTTTCTCTGTGTGCTCTCAACGCTGGAGCGCAGGGCCCAGGGAAGAGTTCATCACTACGATCTGTGTGTAGCCTGCCTTATGACAACTCCTCTGGCCCAGAATAACCATGCACTCTTCACTAGCCTTCAGCAGTACCAATTCACGTGGGCCTCCTACTAAGCCAGCCTGGCCCTTTCACGACTGGGACCCCAGCCCCACAGGGACAGAACCAAAGTTACGTCCTTTCACCACAAGGCATTGGGATGGTTCGTGGTCTGGTCGCAGAGCTCTCTCTGCTTAGCCCGTCTCACCCAGCACACAGGTATTCCCTGCCTCTCCCATAATGGATGTTGTCAGCAAGGTGCTGCCAGTCTCTCTGCCAGGCACCTCGCCTTTCGCTGCCCTGCTGCTGTGTGCTGGGAGGCATCCCTTATAGACCACCAGGTAGCTTCATGCTGGGCCTCTGGGGGGAAAAAAGGGAATTGAGGAATGAAACCTTTTAAAAGCGGGTGTTGGCTGCATAGTTACAGGACTCTGCCCTGCCACAGGCATCTCCTCGTGTACTCCCTCCTCATGATCTCCCGTCTTGGAGTAATAACCTTCACAGGTCACTGTGCCGTTAATACTGCCTTCTTGACAACCTCCTTCAACTTGCTTGGGTAATGAGTTGCTTCTAGAGAGGGACACCATTTTATTAACATCTGACTATAAAGAAATATTGCTGTGGGTTGGGGCAGGGCTGAGAGGGGGTGGGGGGCAATGGTGTATGGTGAAAACGGATTCAGGAGGCTTATGGATGTGTCATTCAAAAAAGCACAGGGCATACAAAATTATCACTGGAATAAATGATAGTGATACATTTGGGGAAACCCAGGCTGTTAAAACATAGATGCTGTGACACTGTGTGGCTCCTGCCTTCTAAAATAATGACTTTTTTAAAAAAAATATTTCTATTTTGCATTGCCTGGAGGTCAGAACATGAAGATTTTCAAACCAAGCTATCAGTTTTATTTGAACTTTCTAATTCACTTCACATTTAAGCAGGCATGGTTCTAGCTGATATATGTTGTACTCAGCTGTGTGAAAAATTCATACAGTATTGTCCTCTAGCACCACTAGTCCGCTCATGCTGAGTTCTCATGTGGTTTATGCTGCACTTTGTGTTTAAAAAAAAAAGTTCATTGTAAAAACAAAACAAAACTTTACTTTCTATAAAGCACAAAGAATGTAGCTGTGTATTGCTTTTGAAATTGCTTAGGTTTTTTTATAGCTGCACTAACGCATGTGTCCCACAGTTGGTGTTTTTTGTACACCAGCCTGTTATACAGGAGAGGTGTCTCATTACTAGATATTTCTGCAAACCAGCTAGGTGATGTTTTACGGCTTTCTAATGTTGCTTATCAGATACTATAATATCAAGAAACCACTTCTGATCCAGTTATTTATTCTCTGAAATTGAAAAGAGAGTTTTGGGAGCCTGGCTGATATAATGTTATGATCTAGGAAGAATGGTAGGAATGGATTAGTCTATTTAAGAGTTCCTGTCTGGAGGCCATGAGACTACAGACTAAGCAGCAAAAGCTGAAGAAATGGCCTCTATCAGAGAAAGATGGTTCAGATGAGAGGATAATCCCTGGAGCGTAAGGAGAATGGTAATACAAGAAGTGGAGAACCTTTCTAGCCAGGGGACTAGGTGGTTCTTTTCTTCATAGCTGGGACTTTATCAGATTTGTTCTCAGAATCTTTATTTTTCTAAGAAGTCCCTGTCCTTTATGCTAAAGATTCACTGGAATTAAAATCTCCTGGCCATTGTTTTCCATTCCTCTCTATGGAGTTGTTAGTTCATTATGAACAGGGTAACAATGTGCTGTTCCCTTGACAAACTAAGACAGGAAGGTGAGGAAGTGGCCAGAAGCTGGTTTGTCTCAGCGGACCATAAGGGTTGGGACCTTACTCAAGCTTTTGGTATTAGCAAAGAGTTAGTGTGGTCAGTCTGAAATGGTCACCTCTAAGAAAGACACACTACAGGAAAGTGAGTGGGTCTTTCTCCTCTCAGTTCTGGCTCAAAGCCTCATCAAGCACATGGTTGTACCACATTTTGAATTAATTTTAAAACCTGTTATTGATTGCCTGGGCTTAGCCCAGTTTGAAATACCAGGTTTCCCACCAGTTGCATAGCAGTGCTGCTCTGGCTTATTCTCTCTGCCAGTTCTGCATCCATAGTAACTGTTGTCTGAAGGGTCTCAGGAGCTACGCTGACTCTGAATGCATAATGAGCTGAGTGGACGGTTATGTTGCAACTAGCGTGTTCCTCGTTTACTACTATGCATACCGGAACATTATATCTTAAGTATACATACATGAACAGCGCTGTCTGTCTGTTAGGAGAGTGTGCTTCAGTATACTTCGCAGGAGTACTGTTATTGGACTCTTATTATAAAATACTGGTTTTGAATATATCTCAAAGCATTTTACAAAGAAAGTCAGTTTCATCACCCGTCTTTTACAGATGTTTATTCCCAAAGTAAGAGCAGGGAAGAGACCTGCCTATGGCTACAGAGGAAACTGAGACCAGAGGCAGACCTAGATCCCAGTTTTCCACATGCAAGTCCACCAGTTGATCCAGCAGGCCTTGCTGCAATGGATGGTGTTTCTGTGGATCAGTCTTTTTGGAGGACTTGATCATTTGATTATCCTGATCTAGCTGTTATATTAAAAGGAAAGTCTTATCAGTATAGCTCCAAGTTCCAGACGTTGTTCACATCAAGGATTTTATAGCGCTAAGCTTTCTGAAGAAGCTCTGACAGATGCCTCTGCAGCAGTACTGTCTCTACTTTTAGAGACTAGGGAACCAAGGCAGGGAATAACAAAGTGAATTCCAGAAGTCAGGTTTGGAGGAAGTAGCAAGTCAGTGCCATTTGCTGGGAATAGTTTCCAGGTGTAACACAATGATATGCTTCTTCAGGCCCTGCGTGCACACTCACTTCTACCAGTAAGAGAACTAAAAATGGCAGATGATGGTGGAGTACACATGCTCACAGGCTGTTGTGGTGTTTCCGAATCATTCTTAACACACAGCAAAGAGGCAATGGTGGAAGGACAATGGAAACAAAGGCAAAAGACCCTGACCCATGTGTGTATCAGAAGCACCTGCTCCACATGTCCAGCTGGATGCTGATCGCATGTCCCTCTGCTTTGGGATGAGGCGGGGGGGTGGCGGTGATGTTAGTGCTCATTGATACCATACAGCAGCTGGTTCAGTTTGGACCTTTGATTGCCTGTAGCTCTGGAGTTGTTGAAGCGTGTGTATGTTTGCATGCTGCCTAATTAGTGCCATTATCATTGTCATTAATGGCTTTTAATGAAGAACAGATGGTTCTGACAAGGTTTCAAGCTGTGAAGTTCACTAACCCATTTGTGCCAAAAGGAGGGAAAAGAAAACAAAAAACCCCATCATTCTAAATTCATGGTGGTAGAGGGGAGTGAAAATGAAGATTGCCCAAATGTAAACCTTATGTTTTCCTATGCAGCCTGATCTGAAGGCACGTGCAGATGCTTACAAAAGCCCTGCTTTTTCACTGGGGAAAACAGGGTTTCCTGGCACTTATCCTCATGAGGCTCTGACACATCAGTTATCTTTGTCGTGTTTGAACTGAGACTTCCCTGAAGAAGAATGGAGGAATGGAAGGGATTAATATGATATACCCATACCTTGGAAAGGGTCATGACTAGCAGGACAGGTCAGCACTGGGGAATAAAGGAAAGGGAGAAAGGGAACATATATTTGGAAGGGTTCTCAGCAGTGTCCAAGTAACCCAAGTCAAGAATCTTAAACAATTTTAACTTTACCCTCTTATTCTATTTCACTTTTACCCCAGGTTTGACTGTGTCTCAGACATGGCTCTGGTAGACATGTCTCTTCAGGGCTATAGCTCCAACTTTTTATTCCAGAAGATGGAATGCTGCTATTCCTCTTTAGGAACTCAGATGGTTAGCAGTAAACATGGGATCATGGTAGAGACCAACTGGAAAAGGTGAATTCCAAGCACAGGTCATTTGATAGGATGTAACTGTTCTGGCAGCAGCTTTTCTCATCACCCAATTATTAAGCAAAAAGGGGATGTGTAAACTATAAGCTCACATTGATCAGTGACAAGTCTGGCTTAATTAAAAAGAAACTCCTTTTCTCATTTAATTGTGAGGGAAGCTTTTAGTCTGCCTGTGAATCAAGATTAGCTATCTACTTTTGGCATGGTGTCGTCCATCTGGATGAACGGTGTAATACGTACTTATAATATGGGGTGTGGTTTTAGTATTCGCTTCTGTCTTCTGTTATTGAATGTACCCCATTTATAGGGATCACTCAAGAGTATCTGCACAGCACCTGAATGGCCTGATCAAAAATCTTATCAGCCTCCTGGTCATGTTCAAAATGTTTCCTATCAGAATTCCAGTTAGAATTGCCAGCGTAATGAGTGCAAGTCATGTTAGTACCTTTGTAGATGAGTTTCATATAGGAACATGTGTCTGTCACTTCAGACCCATGGAGGTCCTATTCTTCTGTACGGATAGATTGGATTTGGGGCTTGAAATAGATATTTGCTCAATTGCAATGTACTCAAGTTGCACTTGCAACCTCCCCATTTCCTTAAGAATTTAGAAGAGGTTAAAGAGATTGCTGAAAAGCACCATAAGTAAGAAAAATAATGTTATCCTGGTGTTGGAGGAATACACCACAGGAGTAAACAGTAGCTGGAAATACATCCCCACCCCCCCGTTTTTTTTCTTCATACCTTCATTTGGAAGAAGGAAGATACTAAATTCATTAGCACTGATCCAGTGCTGTATCTAATTAGCTGCAGTATGGGGCACTTCTGTAATCTTGTGTCATGAGTACAGTGATTTAAGAGGGTTTGGTTTTTTTTCTTTCTCTTTCCTCTGCACCAGCATCTATTAAGGATTAAGTAGTGATATGCCTAATTAATTTACATTACCTTTATCAGGCTGCGGAAACAATTATCTCTCACTGGGAGAATTTTCAAACAAACACAATCAAGTCCATGAAGTAATCTCCCAAGGAGGCTCTCTGGAGCTGCAAAAGGAGATTTAGAGCAATAACAAGCAAAAATTCTACTGCTCTTCCCTGGCTCCTTCCCAGCAGTTGCACAAAGCTTCACCCACCTTCCTGCCTGGTCCCTGCCTACCAGGAATCATAGAATCATAGAATGCTTTGGGTTGGAAGGGACATTTAGAGGTCATCTAGTCCAACCCCCCTGCAGTAAGCAGGGACATCTTCAACTAGATCAGGTTGCTCAGAGCCCCGTCCAACCTGACCTTAAAGGTTTCTAGGGATGGGGCCTCCACCACCTCTCTGGGCAACCTGTTCCAGTGCTTAACCACCCCCATTGTAAAAAATTTCTTCCTTATATCTAGCCTAAATCTACCCTCCTTTAGTTTAAAACCATTACCCCTTGTCCTGTCACAACAGTCCCTGCTAAAAAGATTGCCCCCACCTTTCCTATAGGCACCCTTTAGGTACTGAAAGGCCACAATAAGGTCTCCCCGCAGCCTTCTCTTCTCCAGGCTGAATAGCCCCAACTCTCTCAGCCTGTCCTTGTAGGAGAGGTGCTCCAGCCCTCGGATCATTTTTGTGGCCCTCTTCTGGACTCGCTCCAACAGCTCCATGTCCTTCTTGTGCTGAGGGCTCCAGAGCTGGACGCAGTACTCCAGGTGGGGTCTCACCAGAGCCGAGTAGAGGGGCAGAATCACCTCCCTCGACCTGCTGGCCACGCTTCTTTTGATGCAGCCCAGGATGCGGTTGGCTTTCTGGGCTGCAAGCGCACACTGTTGGCTCATGTCCAGCTTTTCTTCCATCAGTACCCCCAAGTCCTTCTCCGCAGGGCTGCTCTCAATCCCCTTATCCCCCAGCCTGTATTGATAGCAGGGGTTGCAGAAATGAAGACGCCTTATTTCACCAAATGTGTAGCTGACTTGCCACAAGCCCTTAAGCGTGCTGTGTTTGAGATGTGTGCTTGGGAGAAGTCTTCTGGCAGTAACATGCCCTTTATTATACTCTGTCCTGTGGAAGTTTAGAGAGGAGTGTTTGGGAAGGCAAATGGAAGCAGCAAAACAAAGTGGAGAGAATGCACAGTACTCCTCCCCACATATCCCAATACAAATACAAGTTAGTATTTGGGTCCCTTGGAGAGACAGATATACAATCCCAGCCTATATAAATACTCCTCAGGTGCCTCTGAGCCATTCAAAGATGCTCTGCTCTAGTAGAGCATCTGTATGTGATTGCTTTAGGTGCTTAAGCTTTCCTATGCAAACATGCATAGGAAATGTGGCTGGTTATCTCATTAGTTCCCATACAAGGCAGCAGCTGAAGTCCGAGGGTGAAGAGGAAGCATGGCAAGCTTCATTAGGCTGAGTGGAAACATTTTCACAGGAGTTTATGGAGCGTGGAAATGTCACACTGGGTCTGCAATCAGCAGAAGATTTAAAAGCTGCAAATGTCTGCCCATGGGGAAAAGGTCCACCCCCATCCCATCTCAAGCCAGGCTCAAGGATTCTTTCTTTTCCTCCTTCCCCTTACTCAATAGATGCTTTGTTAGTTATGTATACAACAAAGCTTTTCAATGCTTGTTTTTAGTATTTCTTATGTCTATCCATCAGTTTTGGTTTTCCTGCCTTTTGAGGCAGTCAGGTGTGTGGGGGGGGTTTCAAGGAAAGCAACCCATATGGGAAAGTGAAACCTTTTCCAGGTAGGCACCTGCAGGATAGCCAGGGACGAGGAGAGCTTGACTGGCTGCTGCGGCCAGAGGAAAGCAACATCGACTCCCAGTGGTGGGTAGGAGCTTGCCAGGAGGAGAGAGTTAGGTCTGAAGTGAGGGTAGCAATCTTGTCTATGCAGGGTCAAAAGAGGACAGGCTGGCGAGGGACGGGGGTAGAGAAGTACTGAGATGTGAGACAGTTTTGAGAAGCATCTGCTTGGATAGGTTGGAAAGTTCAAACAGGAGAAAAGAAGGAGGGATCTCTGGGTGGGACAGCTAAAGAGGTGGGGGCTTTCTAGGACGGGGGCTTGGAACAGGGGGGTGGAGACAGAGGTGGGTGAAAGGGGGTTTAAGGAAAGAAGTTTGGGAAGAGTCAGGATGGGGGGAGCTCTTGCATGGGGCAGTGCAATGCTTGGAGAGCAAGGTGGTTCCTGAAAAGGTTTGGATGGATCAGGGCAGGAGTGTGACCACACTTTTTGTGAAAAATAGGGTAACTCTATTCACTGACATTAATGTTTGCTTCTTTATTTCAGTCCTGGATGCTTTTGCTAGGCATTTTAATGTCCTAACGTTTTTCTTTTGAGAGGCTTTCCCACCCCGACTCATGCCTGTATTTAAAAAGCATATTTTTAGTACACTGTACTAGTGTTTTTGGATTAGTGTTTGGTTCTGGTCCCAATGTGAGTATTAGGAATACGATTTTAAAGTTTAACGTTACTTAGTGCATCGACACCAGTTATGGTTTTAATTGGTTCCCGTCTGTTCTTTAGTACTTAAGCATTTAGACAAGAATGTGAATACATGATCTCCACAACTTGGTCTTCCAAGGATTAGTCACTTTACAGTGTCAGCAAATCACTTTTCTAAAGTATATCCTGGGGCAATGATTGTCAGTTAAGATGTAGCTTAAGCCATTTATTATTTTAGATCTTTGATTTCTTTCAAAACTATGCCATCACTATTGTTTACCACATTTAAGGTTAAAAAGATATTCACATACATAATGGCCTGAATGTAAATCTTGTCCTCTTGTATTTTTCTGCATTTCCTCTCCTGTTGTGAAATGCACCAGACCATTAGTTTCAGAGGAAACAATTAAGTTTTGATGTAGAATTCATGGCTTTATAGCAGTTTCCATAGGAACCAAGTATAAGGTACAAAGGCCAGGCTTGTAGCTCACCCGTCAGTTCCACCCAGGGAACTTGTGCAGGTGACAATGAAGAGGTGATGCCACGTGACTGTCCTCGCATCACGATTTAAGCTATAACCAGACACATGCAATATTTACAGAGAAACTGAACCCAGAACCAGTTTGACTGGCTTTGTATTTTGTTATAAATCAAATTACCCACCAGTTTAAACTTGCCAGTTTCATGTACAAAAATGTCAGGTTACAGACGTGTTTGCAGAATTGCAATAGGAAATAGTGCAAATAACACACACCCAGATACTGAGGGTGTGTAACTGCAAATATTATTTGATATGTTTAAGACATTTGATATTTTTTCAGGCCATCTGTAAAGTGCATCTGAATGTTCACTTAAACTTAAGCCATCTCTGGAGAGCCCTAGACCCAGTTTTCAATGCAGTCCTATTTTAGGATGTTGTACCACAATTTACATGCAAATACTATCCACATACAATTTGGAAGCAAAAACCAGGCAGAATCTGACAGAGGTCAGAAAGGTTGAGCATATGACTTGTATTTAGAAACTACTGAAGTTTCATTTAGCTGTACTTGGTGCCTCATATGACTGTGAAGTGGGTGAATAGAAATGTATATGTAAGTGAGATTTAAGGTTATGCTTTTAAGGTTATTCCATGCTGAAGTGCAGGGTCTACAGTGAAAGGAGTTTTCCTTTTTGTTTTTTTAAGTGGGAGTATGCATTTGTGGAAACTCTGGTTTGTTCGCCTCCTAAATATCTTTGGCTTCAGCTGCTCTTCTTTGTGGAGTGCTGTGAATCTTTGTTGAAATTACACCTGCATGGCAGATATTCACTGACACTAGAGCATCTGTATCAGCTTGCACCATCTTGGGAATCCACCTATATCTGTTTACTTCTGCTTGGTGTTGGGTTCTTTTTGTTGTGTGCATGTTGACTACCTGACTCAATTTAAATACTGGGTTTCTTTGCCTGCTTTTTCATTCNTTCTTTGCCTTCTTTTTCATTCTTTTTTCTTTCTGTGTTGGGCTGTACATCCAAGACAGTAGTAGCAACGTACAACAGAGGTGGTGAATGTTGGTATTCTTCCACTGAAACTGAGCCATCCTAGATAACAGGCTGGCTCCACGTATGGCAAATCAGTGTATCAGGGGAAGGGCCACAGGGTTGCCTGGCAGGGTCTGTGGTTACCTGGGGCAGAAGCTGTTCTACTTTTCCCTCAGCTTTCACTGTGAAAGTGGCTGAGGACTCCTTAGCAGGAGCCTGATAAGTAAAGTCTCTTCTGTTTATCTGAACACAGAAACGCCAGGAAGGCGAACTGCTGTGACGTCACTTAAGATGGGAGAGTTTACACTTGCAGTTAACATGTGGCACCTTTACTTCACTCACTGTGGCAACTTCAAAGGGAGATGGGACGCATCTGAGAACTTAAGAATTTGAATCACAGCATCTTTCAGTCCCTGTCTCAGGATGCATCAGATATTCTGCACTGAAGGTCATCCTTAAAGTCCCAAAGCTATAGACAGTGCCTGTTGTGACATCTCATGTGTTTCTGATGGTCACGGGGAAAAGAGTGAACTGGAAG
>VYZW01000030.1:47498-59393 GCA_013401315.1 Balaeniceps rex
CAGAGAGTATGAACAGTGGAGAAAAAATAATCTTGATTTTTAAATGGTGTTTTTCTTGCTTTCTAGGTCCGTAACACTGTATACTTGACTGGTGTTTAACCTGGTAATGCACTTGACTGATTCTGCAGTTGTTAAGTATTATGTGGAAACAACGGACTGAGAGAAGCTGTCAGACTGACTGTACTGAATTTCAAAATGTCCATGTAGTTACTCTGATACTTTCCTCTGGTGGTGGAAAAGAGGTGTTTTTTCCCTGCTGTCAGTGAGTCCTTCAATTTGTCAAATTCTGTATCATGGATAGACAAGTTGGGTGCTCAGCTTTCCCAAGGAAGAAACTATCTAGAAGAGGTTGATAGTTGTACTTGTTGCCATAGGCATCTTTCTTAGTGACTTCTCACATTTGAATAAAGATGCTGTTCTCTTATAGCTGTCCTTTGAAGCACAGGGGAGATACTACAATGTACATTTCACAGGTGAGAAAACAAAGGGACAAAGAAAGACTTTTCTTTCAAAGATCCCATGACGACCATGAACTGAAATTAAATCAGAAACCTGGAAGCAAGTAAAGCTCCCAAACTCTCAAATGTTTCTGTTGTCATGAATTTTAAACTAATAATTTGATTTTTTGCAGCCCTGAAGGAAATTTAGGACTTAAAAGATAGGTCTTAGGGTCAGGAGACAGGAGTTCTGCTCCTGCTTTGACTGTTGTTTGTTGAAAAACGGGTTATATACAACTCTGTCTAGAACTTGCTTTGGAAATACTACTTGCATCCTTTATCTGGAGAAAAGACCTCTCACTCATCCCATGCCTCATTTCCATGTAGAAAACTGGCATGTTACTACACATTTCTATGGTATTTCAGAGTTGCTTTGCAATTGTATTTGCGAAGTACTTTGAGATCATTGAAGGGAGAGAGACGCAAGTCATGTATTTTAACTTCCACAAGTGCTGTTTTTTGTTTTATCACTGCCTCAGGATGACTGGCCAGAACTCTCTTTGGGTTTAGTTAATGACAATCCAGCTGGATCAGCAGTATGAGGTTTCAGCATCTTTTCTTCCTCTCTCTCTGGGACTTGGATGTAGTACTTCATTCAGTAGACCTACATTTTTACAGGTGGGGGAATGGGACAGGCAGACCCAGGAGCAAAACATGGCCGGACAGAGGTTACAAAAGTTATTTTGAACAACTCTTAGTGATGTATCTCAGTTGTAGGGGAAAATACATTTAACATCACCATTGCATTGCTACTCAAGAGAGCAGAAGTGAACTGGTAGCTTGGTATCTTTTACCTAGGTTAGTCCAATATGCAACTCTGAATGGGATTTCTCATTAAAAGTGAGTGACTTAGTAATGAAATTCTACAAATTAGGAAGAAGGAAGGATCATGGGAGCGAGAGGCCAAGGACAGACAGCCGAGGCAGCTAGGGAGCGAGGAAGCATTATTGGTGTGGAAGAGGGTAGGCTGTCAGCATGCTGGTCTCTGGCTTAGTACCTTGCCTAACAGTGACTTCTGGCAGGCTGGCAGGTTTCAGTGAAAATAAACATCAAATTGATGATTCATAGTCAGTGCCTTTAAAACAGCCTGCTTGCCTCCAGCTGGAATACGAAGAGAGTTTGAGGTCCCTCTATGTTTCCCTACCTTGCCTGCAGGCAGGTGCTTCCTAACTTCCCACTGCTGGCCCCTGCTGACAGCTCAGCACTTCAGTCCCAGCTCTTTAGGCTATTTTCTGCCCCCTCTCCTCCTCTGTTACTTCCTTAGCCAGCTCCCAAACTGTGAGGAGTGCTTTCCGTAAAGGCCTTGCTCTTTCCAGGCCTATGGCATCTCCAGGGTTCGGGTTGTGGCTGTTTTTAATGTTGTTTTGAAGAGGGACTCTGCAACTGGGCCACACTGAGTCTTTTCTTCCTGCTCAGCTGGGGTGAAGAGGTGGTGTCTGGTAATGGACCAGCAGATTACTTAGAGGTGTTATCCATCACACAGGCAGAGACAAAACCTGCAGGTTTTCTTACAGGGCTAAAGATTTCAAATGATGCTGAATGTGTCAGTGCTAATCCTGCATTGGGCAAAATGCCAGAGTCTGCCTAATGCCGTTGCTGGTCTGACATTTGAGCCTCCATCCTAATGGATGCCAAAGCGATCCCTCCACCTCACAGAGCCATTAATAAGACCTTAATGACTTTCTGCGAGAAAGGCCTCGGAAATGGGATTCAGAGAATTTCCTACTGATAATGTGTGGTGTGCGTACCAGGTTGGTCTGCTTCGGTCAGACTCTGAGGTCTCTTAAGTCATACGGTCTGTGCTTCTATTTACAGTATCTACCTTTTTTCCCACCACCATCACCTAAACCACAAAATCTCTCCTGTGTAGAATGACAGCTTCCCCCATATCTGAAGCCATTTTGGGTCTTCTCTGGGCAGAAAATGAGTTTTAAACTGCTGATACTGGCATGGCTCTTGGAATGACAACTCTGTTTACATCCTAAAACTCTCTTCAGTCCGAGTTACCTGCAGTAGTGGTTTCTATGAATTTTTGCTTTATCTGAAGTTTGCTCTGATTGAACAAAGAACCCTCCCCCTTTTTTTTTTTTTTGAGAAAACACCCCCCCTCTTTTTTTTACTAGACATTGAATTCAGTGTTCATTTTCAACCAGTTTAACTTTGAACGTCCCATTTTCTTAACAGAACTCGAATGGGGGCTCTCCAAAAGGTACTGAGAACATTTTTTCCTTCTTGATTTTGAGTGTATCTGTTTTCTTTCCTGTATCTTCATTAAGATTCCTAGGCTTTAACCTCTGGCTGTGAACTGTACTTGTGTGTTGATGGTGGAGTATATGAATATGGAGTGTCTGTTTTGTGAGAAGTCTGACTGTGATTATAAGAGTTGGACACTTCAGTATTTTCCTTCAATATCTTTGTAAGGTGGTTGGAAATTCTGAGAAGTTTGAGCAGTACCGGTAGCAATCAAATATATTTTTCCAGTAATTTTCTTGAAACTAGCTGTGTACTCATCTACATAATGCTTTTGTCAGATCTCCATTTGGTGTTGCTACAGTGTGGTTAGTATTGGCTTGCAGAAGAATTGGAGGAAAAAACTCTGAATTTGAACTTGTTGGCACAATCATGTACTTTTGCCAGTGTCACCAGCAGTAATACTAACTTCAAAGTAGTTTTCCAAGCATTTGGGTTCAGTTAATGCAACTAAGCCTTAATGGAGACTTGGTTCCTGAAGCAAGCTTATTCCATTTCGTTTTACTCTGGTTGGGTGCACATATCTAAGGGCTGGGTACAGTAGCCTCCCTCATAGAAGGCTATTTAGGACAAATTCTATGTCAGCTGCTCTAGCTCTTACACCACCCTCTTTTGAGAGTACAGAAGACTTTTGAATGTGTAAGGCTTTTTTATTTTCTATACTTTAGTGCTTCTACCTGTGTTATTTTTGCCAAGCCAGACTCTTCAGTTTCATTATAAAGTGAACCAAAGCTGAAGAAAATTTGAATGATTATAGCTTTGCATTTTTTCATTATGGGATTTTTTTTTAATGTGAAAATTAAAAGAAAGTATTTTCAAATTTTCAGATTTTCACTGAGAGTAAAAAGATTTTTTGAGCTATTTTGAAAATCCTGGTATAATCTTACAGTTGGAAAGGCGGGTAGGAAAAGAGGAAAACCAGAATGTTTTGCCCTTTCACAGTACATCTTGCATTATAGGTTGGTGCTAAACTTAAACTTATAAATGAGAAGAAAGCTGTGTAGGAGCCATGGGGCGTGCATGTGTGTACGTGTGCAAGGATTTAGCTAGAAGAAGAATGGGAGCTTTTAACTATGGGTGGGAGGAGAGCAGGTTCTGGAATGTTTTGGAGGGGTGGTCTCCCACCTCCAAAATCCTCGAGGAAGGACATGGAGGTGCCAGGGAATTGTGCTTTCTGTAGCCAAATGTTTCTCAGCATGTAATGCTAGGAGTCCCCCTTCTGTCCCAGCACTGCTTCATGATTGCAAGGCTCAGTTTTACTGTCATCTTTGTTTCTGTCACCCACTTATTTCTTCTTTTTTGCATGAAATTAACCTCTCATTTTTGAGCTTAGGATGCCATAAATTTACCAGCGTGACTCACAAAATTAATGTCCCTCTCGGTGCTCTAAAGAAAAGAGACTGGCGCCCCACAGCTTCAAGGCAAAAGGCTGATCGGACATGAATTCATGGTGTGTTTGACAGGACGCTGTGACCAGCCTGCTCCAGTGATGGCCCAGCACACGGCTGACCGGAGACGGGGCTGGATCAGTAAGGCCTTAGGTTTCAAGCTTAGGAAACAGCATGGGATGTCCAGGCTGTTGCTTGCTCACATGTGTGTTCATTAGCTATATTAACCATTTTGTTGGCTGCCACTTTTGGTAGTGGGATAGCCTCACTGTTTCTTTGGGCCACGATAACTTGGTGCTGGAACTAGAACAGCACTTGGTTTTTGGAGGCTGAACTGGTTCTAGGATTGGAAAACTGTAAATTTTTATTTGGTGTGTGTATTTAATAAGGATGGGGGACTGATTATTTGATAAAGATGGTAGGTTGCTTCTCACTGAAGTCCATATAGACCTTTCAGATACCTAAGGTGTAACACATGTAACAGACTGAGTTGTTCTCATTAAAATCCAAGAAATTACTGGGGCTCACTTTTACCACACTGATACTGGGTCTATCTGAAATGCAGTGGTGAGCTGTGTCTGACCTGTGGACTCTAAATTTCTCACCCATACAATATGAAAACAGGGAAAAGCTCGAATTTGAGATTTCATGGCCCAGATCTATTTTGATCCAGTGATAGCAGTAGGGGCTGTTGCCGTGCAACATTTTGTTTGGACAGCTAGGAGTCAAAATCTTTAAATTATATCTCCTGTCGGAGGGGAGGGAAGAGGAAAGAACAGATTGTTTAAATATACAATTTTAATCATGTAGGAAAGTGGCAGGAGAGGAGGTGTTGTAAAACCCCAAACTTTCACATGGTTTAATTTAAAGATTGTAGATTTGACCAAATTTCTCTTTCTTCCTCTTCTCTTAGGTTCCAAAAATCATATTTTTTTATTTTTTACCTCCTTTTCATAGCTCACTTTTTTTTTTCAGCAATCCTTGAAAAATGTTCAGGTTATGTTTAAAAATAAATGCCTAATATTATCCCTTTGTTGCATGATTGTAAAACTACAGATAAAGATGTAAGTCAGATCATTGGAAGGATTGATGTCAGATGGGAAATCTCTAGTACTTTAGATACTACTTGGAAACCCAGTATAATAGCTAGGCTCTCATCTCAAGGCTGGTGCCTTGAAGGACTTATATCTGCAGGGTAACTGCTTCCTTCAGGGAGCATGAAATAATTCTTTCGGGGAACAGAGAACATGAAACAATTAGGCTGTGTTTCTTTGGTGTGGGGTGGGAATGGTGGGAACAGTTAACTGCATGCATACAAGGCCCTAATTCTTGGACTTTCAAGCTGGAGTAGATGTCATTTTAGAGAAGCATATAGGGGAGCATTCACCAGGGACAACTTGTACAAAAAATTAAAAGTAAACAGGTTGCTGATTCCCCTTTGGAATGGGGCAGGGGGGAGCAGAAAAGTTGAGAGAGTAGAGGATGGCATCAGAACAAGGTGAAAGAAGGCAATTCACCAGTCAGCACTTCCCCATCTCCGGAGGCTTGCATTTAAGCACATCCATCCAGTGCAGCTGCAGCTTCATTTTAGGAATCAGGAAATAAGCTGAGTGGCAAAGAAAGATAGGAACTGACAGCTCTCACTGTTCAGGCTCTCCCCTTCGCACTGGGAGAGCAAGTAGAGAAGAGCTTTTCTCCTGCGGAAGTGTATACCATTCACCGGCAGGCATCATTGCTTAGCGGAGAAAATGGTAGAGAGAGAGAAGGACTTGTGGAAGTGTATGGTCCCAGCTGCCTGAGTGAATTAAGCACAGTGCCTGTGGGAGTTTTGCTGACTCTGTGCCTCCTCGGGATCGGGGCTGGGGGGGACATGGGAAGGGAGAGCAAATGACAGGTGTGAATCTGCTGACATTTTGTTTCCAGTGGCTTTGCCATTAACAGCCAAGCTCATGCTCTCCACTTTAACAAAACCCTTTTAGAGCCCCATTAATGCTGCCTTTGTTTTTTCTAGCCTGTTTCATATATAATTGTGTCTTGTTTATGGAAAATTCTGAGGTGAAGTGGAAGCAATTTCTCTTCATTCCAGGTGGCAGCAGAGTGAAAGCCAAATCCTGCTCATGCCAAAGACCAGCGCATTCCTGAGCCTTCCTGCTTCTTCCTTTTTACCCTCCCATTGTATTCTTGCCAGGACCAAAACCAGCACCAACTTGGTGGGTGGTTTGTCTTGAAATAACTGAAGATGGCCTATGAGTTCTTTCACACCATTTTGAATTGCACTGCCTTTTGTGGATCCTGGGGTGATAGGGGACACCTGTATGCGGGCAGATTACGTCCCTGATTGTGCCACAGCAGGGTGCTGCCATCACATCTCTGCTCTTACAGTAGAGCTTTTGGCAACTGTTACGTACCTATGCTCTGAGCATCTCTCCCAGCAACTTCTGGTCTTCCGTGATTATCTGTGAGAGGTTTTTAAAAATGGTAGTGATGCCACTATCAGCAGCCAAGATTGATTACAGACTGTGTTCCCAATAGGTAACAGGTTAGCACTCGGTGATATCTGTTAGCACTTGGTGATATCTGCTCCTTGGCTTCTTACAGCCTGTATGTGGACAGCACTAGCCACCTACCTATCTATCTGTCAGCTAGTCCATAAATAATAAACATGTGTGAGGCATTGAATGAGGCATTGAATATGCAAGCTGACTGAAGAGTAACCCCTGCCCTGATAATGCTTAGTTACAGCAGTAACAGAAGAAATACTAGACTTAATATCTTTTTCTTCCTATGTTACTTTCGGTCATGTAGTTGGCTTCTGTTAGGTGGTACTTACGTAACCTGTGAGTTACAAGGCTCACAAGAGGCCAAAGCAGTGTAGTCTGGCCATCATTTGTACAGTGGCAGTGGGATGTCTGTGCTGCTTCATTGATAACCCTATACAATCCTGTAGTTTCTAAGAGGCAGTGTACAGAAATTGGCCTATTGATTAACACTGTTTTCAAATTCTAAGTCTCATGAAGCCAAATACTGGACCAAAGTAACTTTTATTTTTAATTCCCCCCACCCCCTCAAATTAGAAGAGAAAAATGTTCATTTGGCTTCAATGTAATGTTTCATTTACAACAAAGTATTTTTACCTTTAGATTATGAGAGAGAGAAGGAGATTCAACTCGCTGTTCTGGATCAAGGAGATTTAGACCCAAATTTACATTCTTTCCATCTCTGCCTCTCTCCCCAGTACCGTGTTTCTAAGTTCCTCTGAGTTACTATTGCTGTACTTCAAAACTTTGTTTGGGACTCTCATCTTCATTCAAAAGTGATCTGTGCTGTGAAGAGGCTTGCTGAGCCCATCCTAACAGCTGTTTAAAGCCATGGTACTCTGCCTTGCTTGTGTGCTGTTTTTCCTCTTCCTTATAGATTAGTCAATCAGGAACACTTTCCCTAGTGACTTCAGTGAAGCTAAAATCAGAATTAATTAATTGTTAATGTAAAGTGATTGAGGAAGAATGATGGAATACCCTGCAGTTGTTAATCTACTTTAAAAAACAAATAGTCCTCCCAAACAGCCTCACTGCAGCTACTCCAGCATCTACTTGTCACACTGTTTCCTCTGCAGTCCCTTGATTTTAGCCCTGTTTGCTTCATATTCTCTTGGACTTTAGAAGCATCTAAAGTAAAAGGAAAAATCCTGGAAGAAGTTGTGCCTTCTCTTATTACATCTTTTGTTCATACCTTGCCACCTCCTGTGGCTGCCTGACTTAATACATTCCCAATAGATCTAGTTGAGGGGCAGCTTATGCTGACAGGTACCCTGATACCCAATATCAAGTAGCTAAAACCAATTGAACAAGAAACAAGGAAGCTCTCCTGTCTTGGGAGGGGAGCTCTGCAAGTGCCTCTAGGCATCACTAGAATAACTAATGATTTCCAGAGAGAAACCACGCACAGGGGATTAAATGTTTAGACATATCATGGAGAGTCCTATACATAAAAAATTGTCCATAGGGTGTATAACCATATATGTAAGTATATGTATTTGCATAAAGTATTTGAATGATAGAAGAACTAACTTCCTTAGGCCAGTCGCAGTGCTGGTATATGGGCAAGCACATGTTACCATGTACTTCACAACAAGAGAGATGCTAGCAGAAGAAAGCTGTCACATAATGATTTTCATCTTCTTGTGGGCACACTGGCTAAATTATTGATGCTTGACCTTGCCACCAGCAGCTCCCGTTACAGAGATGCAATAGCAGCTTCCCCTGCAGGTTGCAGAGGAAGAGATCAAGTAGCTTCATCCTCAAGAGATGAGTTTACTGTTCTTTCCTTTCCAGGTTATATTTTGACTGCTTGATTCATGTGGGTGTCTGGTGTGTGCTCTTCTGTCCTGTCCCTGTTATTCTGTGTATAATTTTGAGGGCTATCTTTACATTAAAAAAAACAGACTCCACATTTTTTTTTTTTGTGGGGCACATACAAGAGTGCATGAACAAGAGTTCTGGTTTTGCAAGAGTGGATTTCCCTGGGTCGGTTTTGCTGTGTGTATATGTATCATTCTGTATCACTTGCAAGTACACTGGTGTTGGCTAGAGAGAAGTGTGTGCTTGCATATTTCTTATACCCAGCTTTGCTTCAGTTTTCTCTTTTTCTTGTAATTTCTGCAGTAGTCCTCCCCTTGACCTCTCATCCCATGTTGTATTCTCCCATGCCTACTTCTGTTTTGCACAGTCTCCCATCAGTTTCATCTCCCATCACAGTTTCCCCTACTCTTGAAAGATACTCAGTCTTTCTGCTCACCTTTTTGCTCTTCTCCACTGATTTTAACTTAAAAATGACCTCTCCCCCAAATAATTTTATCTTAATCTCTTGATTAGTATTTTTTATGGCTTTACTTTGGATTTATGTTGTGTTTGCTTCAAGTATTTATTTTTAGTCTGTAATCCTGTTTGAGGTGGAAAATATGTCTGCGTTTATAACCCACTGTGCAAATCCATGGTGCTATGTATACTTGATTTTAGGAATTACTCAAAATAATCCGTGGATTCAATAAAGGAAGGCAGCACAACCACTGGGGCAAAGGTAGCAAAAGAAGCGTTCTGCTTCCAAGGCATATGGGTATAAGGAAAGGGATAAAAATCAGTATCTCTGTGCTTCTCTCTCTCTTTCATTTATGTTCCTTGGAAGTTATTTAGATTCATGCTACGGCTGTGCAAGGGAGGGATTCAGATGATACTAACATGCTGGTGGAAATGCAAAAGGTGTCTCTGAGGGCTTCTTTTGCTGTCTTCTTACTTTTACTAATTCATCATGTAACAGATACCAACTAAGACCCTACACATCTGCGCCATGGGTGGAATAAGCCTATAGAGGGACCCGTGCATTGCTAGGGAGCAGAACTTCCTTTTTGTAACAGCTGAAGAGTATCCAGGACAGCACATGCAAGCGATGGATCAGGATAAAACAGGACCAAGACACTTGATCTCATTTGGTGCATGATACTCCTTCAATTGTAGCCCCCAGTCTCTCTAAGAATTCCCTACTGTTGGCAGTATACAGTGAATGACAAAAGTTTTCATAGCTGAAAGTCTGGAGCATGAGCTGGCTTATTTAGGATTTGGATTATTCTGCCTTTTTCATGTTGTGTCTTCTTGTACTTTGGGTAACCCATCAGCACTACCCGCCCTGTTCCCCCAAGGCCAGATAGAAAGGGCTTGTGGTTGTCATTGACCCACCCTGGATGTCAACTCAAAATGAAAAGTGAAAGTCTGATAGCCTGTTAATGATCTCCTGGGATGTCCATTTATCCCATGCGTTATTTTCTAGTCCTTAAGCACTTAGAGTATCACAGAACAAGTCCTGAATATGTCACTGGCACCACTCAAAGGGTGCAGCAAGAGATGGTTCTGACAAGTACTGTGGCATTTGCAGCCCTTTTATTGTAACCTAATCCCATGATAACATGAATCATTTTAATGGAGATGTCATCTGCAGTTTAAGCCCTCACCATGCGGTCTGCCGCATCATTACATCCGCCAAGTACAGCAACATAACTCAATGATACCGTTCAAATTACACCAACAAAAAATGATTGAAATGTTGCTCTTGGTTTCTACTTTTACGTATGGTGTATTCACCTCTTGCAGCACAGACATCAAGCAGAAGAGGATATTGAGGGTAGAGGTGCTGCTGTTCAAGAGCAATTCACTTTCCCTGGCCAAATAGTAATGGTTTCCCTTCTTTATGGTCTTTCACTGCAATTGAAGGACAGAATTTCAGCTGTATGGGATCGTAAAATGTGAAAATTATATCAAAACGCTGGATGCCACTTCTTTTCTTCAATGAATCATTGGGGTTTTTCCTGCTTTGTTAAATCTCCCACCACAGTGGAAACTGCAGCAAGTAAGAGAAGCTGAGTGATTATGCATCAGTGTTGCATTTAAGGTCTGGAAAAAATAAAATAAATATAACCAAGATGTGCAATCAGATGAGAGTAACTAATGTTTGCAATACTGGACGTGTGGCTAGGAGCTGAGAAGAGGACAAAGTCAGACTGGAGGATCTCTGCAGACGGACAATAGCTTAAAGAAAATTAAAAGCAGAATTCCACTGATCTGTGGCAGAATAAGATTCTCTCTTTTTCTATGTATGTTTATGAGGTTAGTTTTTAAGAAGCTACTCCTTTTAAGGCAAGAGGGAAGCTATGCTTTGATCAGGGAAGCAGGCAGAAGAGAATTGTTCAGCAACAAAGCAAGCAGAGATATGTTATTTCTTGGCTAATAAAACTTCCCTCTCTGAAAATAAATTGAGGTTCAGTTTAACTTTGTCCAGGGAAAGTGGACATGTGTCCAGGGAACTCTTAGCCCACAGTTTCCACTGATTGGCATTCTCATAGTTAGCCTCAGCTCTGATGCTGGAGGCTGAACAGGCCTCATACAGTGAGTTCCTCGCTGTCATTTTCTGCAGTTCTTTCCCCCGGTGAGGATTGAAGTGTTCTAACATGAAGCAAAGAAACTTTCTCTGATGATGCCCACTTTTAAGTACATGTAGTGGGCATGCGTTTCTCAGGAACACCATACAGGCTAGTGACTTGCTGGATGTGTAGTAATCGGAGGGCACAGGTGATCTAAGGATGAGGCAGCTACCTAGGAGTTCAGAGACCGTAAATTCCATTACTTACTCCACTATAAGCTGTGTTTCTCTAGACTGCATTGTAGAAATGTTTTGAAGATGACAACAGACATTGCAAGGCATTCATGCTGCAGAATAAATAGCTACAGCCAGAAGTCTTTAATTAAGAATTTGTATTAAAGAATTGAAAACTATTTAATACACCTTGTGATCAGCCTGGAACTAACTAAAACTTCTGTCCTGGCATGCACCATTTCCAGTTTATATTCCTCATGACAAATAAATCTTCACTTCTCTTAAATGAGTGGTCAGGAATGTTNGTGACTTGCTGGATGTGTAGTAATCGGAGGGCACAGGTGATCTAAGGATGAGGCAGCTACCTAGGAGTTCAGAGACCGTAAATTCCATTACTTACTCCACTATAAGCTGTGTTTCTCTAGACTGCATTGTAGAAATGTTTTGAAGATGACAACAGACATTGCAAGGCATTCATGCTGCAGAATAAATAGCTACAGCCAGAAGTCTTTAATTAAGAATTTGTATTAAAGAATTGAAAACTATTTAATACACCTTGTGATCAGCCTGGAACTAACTAAAACTTCTGTCCTGGCATGCACCATTTCCAGTTTATATTC
>VYZW01000032.1:9436-28142 GCA_013401315.1 Balaeniceps rex
GGGAGGGAGGGAGTGAAGGAGGGAGCGGGGTCCCCCCACACGCACCGCCGCCCCCCGCCCGGCCCAGCGCTGCCGTACGCCCGGCCGCCCCCGGCGCCCTCCCCCGCGCCGCAGCCGGCGGTCCCCGCGGCTTCCCCCGCTCGCACGCACCGCGGGGCGGGGAGCAGCACGACCCCCCGCCCCGGGACATTGCTTCCCGTTATTCGGCGGCCGCCAGGCGGAGGCTGGAGGCGGCCCGGCAGCCCCCTCTTGCCGTTCCTGCCCCGGCCCCCGCGGTGGCGAGCACACAGCTCCAGCCGCTTCGCCCAGCGCCGCCGCGGGCCGGGCTGCGCACCCCAGGGAGAGGAGGGGCGAGAAGGAGCCCAGGGAGCAGAGGCGACAGCCAGAAGGACGAGGTCTGGGTGACCGTAGCAGTGCTGGTGCCCCTGCGCCCAGGGGTGCTCTGGGCTCGGGACCCTCGCAGCCCGGGGCGCAGGGCACGGCAATGGCAGCAGGGTGGGATCCGGGCCCTGGCCCTGGGCCCCGGCATGGCTGGCGTGCCGCCGTCCCCACGCCTCATCGTGCACGCGCGGGGCACCGGGCAGGGCTGCTGGCCGGGACTGCTGCACGGCGTTGTGGGGCCATACTCTAAACCCACGCATCGCCCCATCCACCTGAGCAGCTCTGGCTGTGCAGGAGCTGCCGGCCACTCCGAACGCATGGCAGCCGACGTAACCTGTCCTCAACAAACCATCGCTTACGAGCTCAGGGAGAACACCAAGAGCGCAGCTCGCGCTTACGCGGCGTTAGGCTCAGATTTGACTCCAAGCCACAGACGTGTTATTGTAAGTGAGAATGGTATCACCCCAACTATTTACATGTAGGCCAATTTCCTAGTTGGCAGGGCAAAGAAAAGGTGATCCAGGAGTTATTCTGCTGCAAATGAGCGCAGAGTCCTGGCTTCCTGTAAGTGTGTGAAGTCCTCTTGCCAATATGCCTTAACTGTGAAGTGGAAAAAAATAGCATCCACAAGCTAGAGTAAACCATGAAAACAAAATTTTTGTCTGTGGAGCAATGGAGCTTCATTCCTCAGTTGCCAAGGTACCTGCAGAATCTTTTCTGGGTACTTCATTACCCCCCTATTTCACAGATGGGAGCACAGTGCCACGTGGCAGTGAGGTGACTTGCCCAAGGTCACCAGAAAGCCCAGGCTGTTTGCGTCTCACCAGCATGCATCATGGGCCACATGGACTGAGGGGCACAAGCAGACAAGCGGTGTAAAGTTATCTGCTTAAGGCTGAGAGGTATTAAGTTTTGTCTGCTGCAATGCAGAGGAAAAGATATTTGTATATCCAGAGCCCTTTTCCTTTGTAAGACATCAGGAGCACAGGCACAGCCCACTGAAGACATCTCAGCTGCAGGAGAGAGGTATTCGTGTTCGTTCAAGCGGTGCAACAGCACGGGCAGCATTGGTCTGATCATACCCAAAGACCAATATTTACCCAACAGACCAATCAAGTCAACTTAATTTGAAGAATGACTACTTGGAAACTAATGTGAAAATGTCTTCTCTGCAGCTTCACATCCCTGCAGTTTCGTCTTTTCTTTCATGTCTCTCTGTAGGAGAAGTGGCATCTACTGTCCTTGGTGGATGTGGAGGAGGCAGAGGGAAACCAAAACACCAACATGCCTTTCTGCTGTTTCCCCACTTTGCGTCATCAGCAAGCCTAGTAGAAGCAGAGCAGGAGGGCAGGATTTGTTTTTCCTCCTGCTTTTTGTTCATATGGATTTCTGACCTGCTTGTCATTTCAGGGAAGCTCAGCAGGGCATGAGGTTTTCTTTCGTAGTGTGGGTGTTGTGTGGCTTGCGTGGAGCTACAGCAGTAGCAACAAGGGCTATTTTTAGCCTAAAGTAGGCCAGGCAGTTCCAGAAGACATATAAATAGGAGGAACATTTGAGAACAAAGCAAGCAAACAAAAGAGAAAACACTGAGAAATGTAAACAAGAATCATCTTTTACCAGAAGTACTTGCTAAATAGTAAACATGTAGAAACTGCATCCTGCCGTCTCAGGGCACATGATCCCACCCCACGAAACCCAAACAAATTCAACCTCTCAACAAATGTGTTGCCTTCAGTACCTTGTTCTAGCGCCATACATCTGGACTGGGATTTTTAGAGATGCCCAATTCAGCAGTTTTCAGTATGCATTCATTTCCCAGAAAAAGCATACCTAGCCCAGTAATTTAAATAGGTATCAATCTCCTTCTTAGAGTTCAGTACACATCTATGTTTTGAGTGTAGCTGGTACCCAAAGTGCATTGGAACTGTTTGCCAGCTTGCTGGGAGAGCACCTGCCCACATTTGTTAGTGAAATCCTGTGGGCAAGGTGCTGCTCTCTATGTGCAGCTCTCTACAGTAGGCAGAAAAAAGAGGTAAGGATATGTACTTTAGAAGAAAGATTCATTTTCTACTGCTAAAAGCAACAAATTTTAGTTTTCAATCAATGATAATTCAGTGGGGGGCACGGATATGTGTCAGCTCCTTCATCTAGTATTGGAATTGGAAGAATAGATTGCAATAATTCAGCAGGCTGTAAATCTTCACAGAAGAATGAGTGTAACGACATTCACCACAACCACACGTGTACTTCCCACGTGGAAGTACACATAGCTGTTTTTTACTGATTTTTTTAGCTCCTGGTAGTAGTTTCTTCTCTTTCCAGAAGAAGTCCCAATAAGGCATCTCATGTTCTGACTCTTTTAAAGTGTGAGTCATCCCATTGAAGCCTATTGCAGGACACATTCAAAGCTGTTTGCTTGCCTGAGTGTTTGGGTAGATGCAATCCAGAAATCCAGAACAATCTGTGTCACCATAAGCCTTTAAGAGCTGAGCTTAAGTAGCACAACATACAGGTTGGAAGTGGTTTCCCCTTCATACAGGGGATCACAATGAAACTTCATGTCTCTATCAGGAGAGAGATGGCTACCGAAGTCCTGCAATCACACGTTATTCCATCATGTCTTGTAGTAGGATGCTCATAGTGGCAACAAAAGTGTTTGCTATATTTAGCATGCATGCATGCATTTTGCTTGCTGTTAATTTCATAAGACGGTGTCCTCAAAAAGAAGAAAGAATCAGCGCTTTTTGCTTTATTCCTCTAATTCATAAACTCTTTGATGTCCCCATCTGACTTTTTTCTACACCAGTATGAATACATACAAGGTTTCAGATGAAGTCACGTCAGAGTTTAGTGCATAAGACTTCAACATAAGGCCTCGCTGTTATCATCTGTTGATAGATTTGCCCCGATACTCTCTTCAGTGTGCAAAAGGATAGACTTTCTGCAGAGCTTTTTGAGTCCAGTTAGACTCCTAAGTGTTTCACTGACCAGCTGCATCTAATTCATGCCCACACCTATCTATGCATGGAGCAAGAAGATGACAACATACACATGCACAGACCAAACTGCATCTGTAGGATTTGTGTATAAGGCATAGAGATGCAAAGTTTGCAAGCAATATAACAAAAAATAATTTTAGGACTTATTTGGGATTTTTTTAGCTGAGTACATTCTGTCTAAGAACACTGCACTTACTTAATCATCTTTGCTAAGTGCTTGTCAAGCAGCAGTGACAGGTTACCAATCCTAGGCCTGCTTAAACTAATTTAGGCTACAACTCAGCAAAGCACCTAAAGCTAAGCAGGTGCCCACTGATGGCAGGTCAGGCAGCAGTTAGATAATTTATCAGCCAGGTGTTGCCATGGAAAGCTGGGGCTGAGTGCTGCAGAGCTGCCAGTGCTTGGCAGATTCTTTTTTAGTGTGGTTTACTTTCTCCTCCTGCCTTGAAATGACATTACGCACCCCTCATCGCTAGCCAGAGACTTAACGATACCAGTTGTTACAGTGTCAGATGCTTCTGGTTGAAAATTCCATGCACTTATTTGTAAGTATGTCAGTCGTCGTGGTCTCAATAGCAGGGCACACTGCTGTAGTACTACTGTCTCTTAAAATCTAGATTTACACAGCTTCCTTAGATCACAGATTGAAAACTCAGTTTCTCTAAGATCTGAGGAGGCTTCAGTAGGCCACCATCACCATCACATCCAAGAACTTCCTGAGGGGGCAGGAAGGAGGCAACATCCCTGCTCTGATGTGAAACTCCGCACCAGGCTCTGGCCGGACTGCAGAGGTGCCATAAGCCTGTCTTCACCACAGTCAGCCCGAGAGGCTTCTCATCTCAGCTGTGCCTGCCAAATACGACCGAGTCGAGCAGCAGCCCAAGCAAGCCTCTCAAGACTAATTATGAGCAATCTGTCAAATTGCCAAAGTCCTGAAATAGATCAGGACCACTTTTTGCTGGACACTGCTGGACACCGACAAATAAGCTCTTGACCGCTACAGTCTGCAGCGGTGTGCTACACAGGCAGAAGACCTGGAGGGAGAAGAAAGTAGCAGAGGATTTCCTCTCACTCTTTGCAGACTAGGCACTGCATAGCTAATTAGTTGCAGGAAAATGCACCATCTGTTTCGCCAATGTAAGATAACAGTATTTCACTTCAGCTTCAGGGAAGACCAGTTTCATAAACAACGCCATACCCAAACCTCCTGCAAGATGGACTCTTTCGGCCACAGGAACGTATGATGGGAGCTGCTATTCTTGTTAAACATTCAGTAGGCTAAATGTCATTTTCTTATCTGAGAACAAAGGATTCAAGCATAAAGTACAAGTTAAAGCTGACAGGGAGGGAACAGACCAATTTCTAGCACGTTACATTGCTCCTACAGGTATGAAAATCTTTTAGCTGCCAGTGACACAGAAGAAGTCTGCACCATGGAGAAGACTCATGGGCAATGGGAACAAAGCAACCTGGCAAGAGGGGTGTGAACACAATGAGCGATGCACCCTGCAGTTCTGCCATTCAAATTATTCACTCTTTAAGGAGTGAGGAACCAGCTCTCTGCTTTTCAACATCAGATTGATGCTTTCTAGCAAAAAACCCTCTATATGCACACATATACACACACACAAGGCTGTTGGTAGGGTGTGATACACCTAAGTTTGGGAAAATCATCTCATAGCTTTATGATAGAAAATTACACTTGCATAATGAAGTGTACTGGCAGGCAAGCTCAAGCTGAGTGGGTGTAGGCAGGTAGTACGCTTCAGCAGTAACTTAGAGAGCTGTTTATATGCCTCAAAGGGTTTTTTTTTAGTTTTCTAAAATTTTCTGGCATCTTCGTATTAACAAAAGAGAAGATACTATCTACATATGGGTAACAGCAAATTCCTAATTACTGTACAGGAAGAGATGAGCAAACCAGAATTTGTACCTAAGTGGAGATGCCCTCTATTTTTTCTGGTACGTGCCTAAAACCAGAACTCCAGACAAACTCCAGTCCACAATGTCTGAGAGCAAGATATATACCACAACCCAGTTCTCTCCATTGCCCTCTACCTGTTGGCTTAAAGCCTCAGATCAGGACACACCCTCTATTGGGTCAGTGTTTGAACTCAAATTTTACATTGCTTAAACTAATTTTTTTGGGCCTGTGTACACTTCTAGATTTTTATTTTTCTTGTCAACTTGGTTTCTGTGGTCAGCATAATTAATGGTGCTGGGTAAGTCCTGTCCTAACACGCAGATCAATGGGATTCCTCCTGTGTGGGTCATTAGCAGCTGGCACATTCAGAAAAACAGTTATAGCAATGGGAAAAAGTTCCCCACATGTTTGTGTAAGATTCGAAGAGGTGCAGATTTATCTCATCACCCCCATCATTTTATGAGCCTTTCTGTCCATTGACCTCCTATGGCAGAACAGCTGTGCCATTCCCCCCACCAGAGTCCTTGTCCATGTGAGCTAGGACATGCCACACCAGCCCCGGGGCGTTTGCTGTACACCTCAGAAGGCATCTGCCCCCTGTTCATCCAGGAGTGGGTGACAGAGACCAAGCCACCAGAGAAAGCAGAGTAGGTGATCCACAAATACCTGTTTTCCATTTTGGGGCTAAGAACTATTTCAGGTATTGCTATCCAGGTATCTTAAGAATAAACTGCTTTTCCACATAGGATTTGAAAGACTCAAAAAAATTTACTGGCAGTTTCAGAAATATATATTGCTTAGTTTTTGCAGGTGTAGTCCTCAAATTGATGTCAGGTACTTCACTTGCTACCTGCTTGGGGCCTTAATGAGGCCACTTGATGTACAGAAAAAAATCTTTTGACAAGAATAAGGACAAGGCATTCACCTGTATGACAGCCATGAAGACTAAAACTGTTTCAGTACAGCTTGAAAATCTCACCAATTAATTGCTCAGACATCAACTAAAAGTTAAAACTTAGTTAAGTTCTAGCTTTGTTGAGATGGCATACATTATTTTCTTCAAGCTTTCTGAACATCATCTATCGTACTAAAGAGCAGTGAATTTAACCTCCTAAATGAGATAATTTCTGCTAGACCTAATGCCCTGAACAGTTGGCTGGGCAGGAAAAAAGCCTTCCAGGCTCTTCATATTCTTAGGCATGAGCATTTAGGGAGGTTCAAACAAACAAAAATGTAACATCTCTACATGAGAGAAGAGGCATTAGCAAAATAAGCAAATTATGCTTTCAGAACAGCCATATCAAATCAGTTACGAATGGTGCCACAAAGGATGGCCACACCTCACAGGCGGCTAAGGGTGAGTTGTATGAGACATGGCCAAACTCCACAGATAACTGGGGGAAGTGCTAAGAACCTTTCAGGAAGTACAGTCTTGAAAAGCTACCATACCCAGGTAACTGTATCAGGTATATCACATCAGACGAAGATTACCCAGGTAACAGTATCAGAAATACCAAATTTGGTGTCTGTGCAGAAAAAGTAATTTGAGGTGGGTTGTTGATTTGGGAGGATACTGAGGTGGGCATAAGAAGGTACAAGGGTGGTGAAATGGAGGGTTAAGAAATGGGAAAAGGAATAATAAGGTCTGCAGACGATGTGAGTGGGGCTGTCTGGGGGTAGCTGTCAGGCAGCCCTGCACTTGGGCATGGCAGCTGGAGCAAGGCAGTGAATAAATCCTTCACCATACAAGTGGGGCCTGCTCTCAGCCTCAGGAGGACTGGGTGGGAGCAGTCCACCCCTGTACCTGGCTGGACCAAATAGAGCATCCTTGCAACACCATGCGGGTGCCCATTCCGGGTCTGGCAGTATCGGGGGCTGCGCACTGCTCCCTAGCAGAGCTCCCACCTGCCTGTCTTTCCTCTGCTCTCTGATGCTGCTCCAGGGAAGGGCCAAGAGTTTTAGACCTCTGCCATCCACCGTCCATGTCCTTGCCTCCTGACACATTTTCAGTGCCTGCTGTTTCATGGTCCAAGATGAAGCACGAGACTTTTAAGGTCTAGGAGCAGCTTTGGAAAGCCTGACCTGCCAACGTTAGGGTCACAAACAGTTGTTAGATATATCAGCCAGTGACTATTCTTTTTCTCCAGTGTAGGAGTAATTTTAAAAGCCCTTTAGCAAGGAAATGGGGACAATCTTTTTAGCAAGGCCTGTTGTGACAGGACAAGGAGTAATGGTTTTAAACTAAAGACATAAGGAAGAAATTTTTTCAATGAGGGTGGTTAAGCACTGGAACAGGTTGCCCAGAGAGATGGTGGAGGCCCCATCCCTAGAAACATTCAAGGTCAGGTTGGATGGGGCTCTGAGCAACCTGATCTAGTTGAAGCTGTTCCTGCTCACTGCAGAGGGGTTGGACTAGATGACTTTAAAGGTCCCTTCCAACCCAAATCATTCTACGATTCTATGAAATCGCTTGCCGCCAATTTAAAATAAGTTGCCTTTGTATCAGCCAAGGACTTGATCTCCCTCTGCCCACTCTACCTCTTTCCTGCACAGGAGCTTCCCCCTCCATGCTCATCTGGTTACTCATGACTCCGCAGCAGAGCTCAAAGGCGAGTGCGATGCCTCCGAGCAGCAAGCTTTACATCAGATCAAATGCCAAGGTGAATTTCTTTGTTTCTGTGTGCTCAGCCTAACAACAAGATTAGGATGCAATAATACAGTGCCTGAAGTTTAAAACTAATTGGAAGTTTGTAGGACAGCTCTCCAGAAAGTAGGTTATTAAGAAGGGATGTAATTATTGAGTTTAATTACACTGTCATCTGTCATTTTTGTTAAGTCCAACTACATCCATGTGCAGCAGCTGAGAATCAGGTACAAAAGTCATAATGATCATTTTGGTGGGCCAGGAACCTGGGACCTGAACTAATCTGGCAGTTGGATAATGCTTACATCAAAGAGGTTGTGTGGTTTGGCAGGGAAATGTGGTGTCACACACACAAGAGCATTCAGGGTAACTGCTTCCTTTTACAAGGCTTGATATTAACCTGCTCGCTCTTCTGGCAAAGTGGGTTTTCCATCAGGCGTGAGGAATGGAGCTCCAGAAAGGCTGCTTGAGAAGTCTGCGGGTTTAACAACTGGAAATGCAGCCTGGAAAAATAACTTCTTTAGAAGGTATTATTTGAGAATAACCTTATTCTGTCAGTGAGTGCTCATCACGGCAGGAGAGCAGAAAAGCCAGCCTCAGTACTTCCTTCTCACTTCAAGAAATTATCTATGAGTGATGACTGAGCTGGCGGTGACTTTTTTTTTAAAACCATTACAAGGAAGGAAAGGGCCAGAAGAAGAGTTCCTACAGACCGTTCCATATTTACTGCCCATTGCATTGCTATCCGCAGCTGTAATACCTAGATTTAGGAGGGTTGTACTCCAAATCTTCCACTGTATCGGTGCAAGTGAGTTGCGCAACCCCACCAGCTCTACAGCCAGTCTTGCTCAGACTAAGGGCCAGGTGCAGGGATATGTCCTGGATGAGCAAAGCAATGTACGGGGTCCTCACAGCACAGGGTTCCCACAGGACTGACCACACCAGTGTCTGAAAATAATCATGATAACTGTGAAAGTGACTTACTGGAAATCAAAATTGTGCATCTTTGGTAAAAAAAAAAGAAAAAAAATTTGGTCTGTTTTTTGCACTATTTAATTTTCTGTAGAAATGAAAGACAACAGAACACACTGTGTTACAAGAAGGATGGCTGCTTTGGTTAATCACATACGAGAAATGTGGAAAGTCAGTGACTTTTGATTCTGACCCGACTCAGCAGCTCTTATTTAATAAGTGATATGCATTTGACTGTCTCCCCTTTTGGGGAAAAGCGGACCAGTCCAGCTTACCATCATGCAGGGATTGCGTGCCACCCTGAACAACAGTATGATGATGAATGGAGTCTTAAAAAAACCCCTGAAGTACTTATATACTCATGCCACTTGTATAGAGGTGACAAGCCATCGCCAGCCAAATCAAAGCGTAGGCAGAGGAAGAAATGCCATTGCAGCTACAGAGCACTTTGGATGCCGGCCAACAACCACCTACCACCCTATGGAGGTGGCTAATGCAGTCTAAGTATCAAGAAGAGGGTAAATTGTAAAGGCTTGACAGGTAGGTTTAGGTATCAACCAACAGAAAAAAATCTATTTTGTAAGAGACCCAAGGAATGAGCATGAAGCAGGAAAGACTTTTCTCCTCTGAGAACAGCTTCGCACATAGGGCTTCTCTAGGTTTTTCATGATGCATTTGATTGTACTGTGACTTGCCAAGCTGTGTGTTTAAGAACAAGGAGGATACACCATTGACCGTAACATTAGTGTGGTGGGTTGACTGTGGCTGGACGCCAGGTGCCCACGAAAACCGCTCTATCACTCCCCTCCTCAGCTGGACAGGGGAGAGAAAATATAATGAAAGGCTCGTGGGACAAGATAAGGACAGGGAGAGATCATTCACCAGTTACTGTCACAGGAAAAACAATATCAACTTGGGAAAATTAATTTAATTTATTACCAACCACATCAGAGTAGGGTAATGAGAAATAAAAAAACCCCAGATCTTAAAACGCCTTCCCCCCACCCCTCCCTTCTTCCCAGGCTCAACTTTACTCCCAATTTCTCTCCCTCCTCCCTGTGAGCGGCTCAGGGGGACGGGGAATGGGGGTTGCAGTCAGTTCATCACATGTCATCTCTGCCGCTCCTTCCTCCTCACACTCTTCCCCTGCTCCAGCGTGGGGTCCCTCCCACAGCAGACAGTCCTCCCCGAACTTCTCCAACATGAGTCCTTCCCACAGGCTGCAGTTCTTCACAAACTACTCCAGCGTGGGTCCCTTCCATGGGGTGCAGTCCTTCAGCAGCAGACTTCTCCAGTGTGGGTCCCCCACAGGTCCACGGGGCCTGCCAGGAGCCTGCTCCCATGTGGGCTTCCCACAGGGTCACAGTCTCCTTCGGGAACATCCACCTGCTCTGGTGTGGGGTCCTCCATGGGCTGCAGGTGGATATCTGCTCCACTATGGACCTCCATGGGCTGCAGGGGGACAGCCTCCCTCACCATGGTCTTCACCAGGGGCTGCTCTGGTGCCTGGAGCACCTCCTCCCCCTCCTTCTTCACTGACCTTAGTATCTGCAGGGCTGTTTCTCTCACATGTTCTCACTCCTCTCTACTGGGTGCTGTTGTGTAGGGTTTTTTTCACTCTTCTTAACTATGTTATCCCAGAGGTGCTACCAGTGTTGCTGATGGGCTCGGCCTTGCCCAGCGGTGTGTCCCTCTTGGAGCCGGCTGGCATTGGCTCTATCAGACATGGGGGAAGCTTCTAGCAGCTTCTCGCAGAAGCCACCCCTGTAACTCCCCCAATACGAAAACCTTGCCATGCAAACCCAATACAGTTAGAGAGACTTCCAGGGGTGTTTCCGAATCCTGACCAGACCGCTCTGCCTTGTTCCCTCCAGTAATTCCATTGATTTAAGAGGGTCATCCACAATGTTTGGAAGGAAAAAGAGGAGAAGACAAAGAGAATTTGGCTCCACTGAAGTTTGGTTCCTCAGTTAAAAAATTCTTCCTCTGTGAAAAATATAGCGACTATGTACTGTCCCTGCCACTTCTCTTTGATGAGTATTGGGGTAGAAGACAGAGGAGGGAGGATGGAGAAGAATCTACACATTTTTCTTCACCCCCTTGTGCTCTGCTAGGTTTAATACAAGATACAGGAGCATCAAGTAGCACAGAATAGGATTTTTATCAGGTGCAAACACTTTTACTTTGAATTGACTGCATTAGATTTAGAATATCTAGAAGATTTTAGAAATATTAGGGAAAATATTTAGTTTATGTAATTATTATATTCATGTGATTCCTTTATCTGTTCTCAAGAGGATCATGTTTAGCTCTCCAAGCACCATGATGCTACACACTTATATTTCGCAGGCAGGCACAGTCCATTTTGAGATCAGCCACTGTTGTGCTCTTGAAGGGGCAGATGCACAACCTGGCCCCGAGGAACTGTTTCCCTGTACATGGGCAGATGTGTCACAGGGTTGTGTAAAATCTCCCGTGACAGCTCAGAGATACAATGGAAGCAGGATCCTACAGACCTGTCACAAGTAGTGTTGATTCATGATTGACAATCAGAAATCTAACACCCCCTACTCAACAGTCTGAGCAGAGCAGCTGTTTCTGAACATTGATTCTTACAGCAGCTTCAGGATACACACCAAAACCTGATACCCTAGTGCTTTACAATACCTCAGGGTTTTGAAATGAAGTGTCTTTTTTAGGTCATTGCAATCAGATTTGCCTGTGAATCTTCCAGAGACTCTGGCCATGACCAGGTATCTCATGACTGTAGGAATCAGATGCCAGAATCAGTAGAGGACTTGAGATCATCAGATCAAAGGATCAACGCAAGCCCTACAGCTACTAGATATATAATTATTTACGTAGAAATTGTCCTCTGCCACCAGAAAAACAGGCTCCAATCAAGACTTGGGTCTAGATTTCAAGCCTTGAAAAGCCTGGAGGTCTTTGGTAGTTTCTAGCTGAGAGAGGAAAGCCAGGGCCTTGGGAGGATTGAAAGGAAATAGCAGCTGGTCAAAGAGACACAGGAGTGGTGTTTCTGGACAATATCAAGGCAGATAAAGAGTTAAATAGTTCATTTTGGCCCTAAATCAGTTGCTGTCCTAAATTGGACTGGATATTGGATGTCAATTAAAAAAAAAAAAGGAAAACAGAATCAAAAAATAAAAGTCAATACACAGTGTCCGTGGAGTAGTGGCTTCTCAGATACAGGTTCCCAGAAGCGGTGCTTGCTTTGAAAAGGCAGTACAACCCAGTTTGTATAATGACAAGCTCAATTGACATAGCTCCTCCAGGGTAAAGAGATCAATTTGGAAGTGATGAATATAAAGAATTTGGATACTGAGGTTGTTGCATACAATCCTAGGCCAAGTAATGATTGGATTTATTCACCCACTTTGGAGTGGTTCTGATTACTGACAAAAGAAGGGGAAATGAACAGACAGGGAATGAGAGAGAAAATGCAAAGGATTAGCTGTTAAGGGAGCAGGCAGAGTAGGAGCAGGCAGTATATACTCAGCTCCAGCCCTTTTGTCCATCCCAGACCTTACTGAAGAGCAAAGTTGAGCTTTTACCATGAGTCAGAAGAGCATTGCATTTATACAAGCAGCAGGAGCTTCCCGGATGTTAGGCGGCTCACTGGCACCTACAGATTTTCTCCAGCTGTTCTGCTGTGTAGCTACAAGGTCTCCTAGGAGCGCCAAGTTAGCGCCAAACACCTGGCTTATTAAAACTAGGAGAGGATGAGGAAGGAAAGGTGACAGGCAATAACACACCACCTGAGCTGCTTCAGGACCGGTGCCGCAGATTCTCTTCTACGGTAGCATTAACTGCTGCCACTGAGATGCGTCCTTGCAACTGGCTTGACAGTACCGATTAATTCTGGAAGACAAGATGAGGCAGAGCGCAGAGACCTCCATCAATCCCATTTCCCCTCTCTATCTCTGGCTATCCCCCTGTACCAGCACCAGCAGGGACCTCCATGCTAAAGAGGACTGAAGCATTTCCATACCACTTCTCCACATCTCCACTGTGAGCTTTCGGACATACGTTAGCCTGAATCCAAAACTAAACTTCGTCTTTGTTTAGCAAAACGTGGGAATCGAGAGTGGCAGAAGCCCATGCCCCGCTTGCTTTAGAAATGTGAAGACTGCAGCTATTGCAGAAGACTCCTGCTTCGACTGAGCTCTGTACCGTCTCCCAGAAAGACAAACGGATGCCTCTCTGCCTCTTGCAGATTAGAAGAAAACTTGAACACCTGCCTCTCTCAATAGCAAAGCGGCAACTTTTTAACAAACGAATGTTTCTACCATCCACCTTCTTTGTAATCGTGGCCCAGCGCGATACCCACCACCACCTTCTGGCGTCGAAGGGGAACAAGGCAGGCAGGAAAGGAAGGTTCACTGCAATAGTTTCCTGCTAGCAAGAAGAGAGTGAGTAGCACTGGCATGGTTAATTTTACTATTATTTACACCTTAATTTTACTAAAGAAAATGAATATTGTGATCATCTCACTCAGGGCTATTAGAGGAGGGTAAACAGGGTTGCAACTGTATTATTTTATGTCCAAGAATATCCTGTCCCTTTCCTAGAACCATTTTCACTTGGAAGGAATAGGAAAGGTCTTCCTGTCCCCCTGCACGTGATGACTGTCACCACAATTGGAGACACGAGCACAACAAACCAGCCAAGTTAGGTCTGTTATTAGGGCACAAATGCCAGATACATTTTCACTATAAAAACGCATTATTCCACAATAAGACCTGTCAGTCATGCCGTGTGTTTCTGCACCTCTCCAGAACACTTACGAGGCACCACTGCTTAGCAGGTAGTACTTGCCCTGCATTAACTTTTGAGAGGAAAGTAAAGAATTTGATTNCACCGATCAATTCTGGAAGACAAGATGAGGCATTAACTCTCCCTGCATTAACTTTTGAGAGGAAAGTAAAGAATTTGATTTCTACCAGTGGTGGAAAATGAGGCAAAGGCATGAATCTGGACTTGGAGTGCTTCTATATCTGCTTCTCTTCAAACTTTCTGAGTTTGTGTTTGTTGACACTCCCCACAAAATAGAGTTATCTGCAAGATTCAGATTTAGAATCTGTTAAAAATGCAAGGAATTAAATTTTCCTCCACAAAATCAGATGCTGGAGGATTGGAATTTCAGTGGTTTTAAAAGAAAAAGATGTTACCCAGGTCGGTGGAATCAATGTTTTTTTTCTGCCTACCAGCAGATGATCTTAGTTAACACCTATCTAAACAAAAATGGAATCTGAATCATGGCAAAGGCTTTCCTTTCTTTGTAAACTCTTAAGATGGGACTATTTAAAAAGTGAGGGTTTTGTAATCCCTTGGTGTATTTTTAAGTCTAGGTACCTCAAATACTCTTTGAAATTGCTGAGTACGGAAAGATGCTCTGGAGAAAACAGAATTGTTAATATATCATCCATTTGCACTGAGCATGTGAGTTGAATGATAAAAGCAGCTACAGACTGCAAGGTACATTGTTAGAGGCTGAAAAACCCCCACAGCATTGTTTTGAAGTCAGTGAAGTCACCCTTCTGGTTTTTGTTCTGTTTTGGCAATTTTGGCCATCTATTTACTTGCTTGAACTCTGAAGTGAATGTTAAATTAATAAGATTGCTCTTTCTACAATAACTACTTGGTTCTTTCTTGAACATTTGCCCTTACCAGGTCTCAACATCTCATCAGTACTATTCCCATCCTACAAGTATGGGGGGAAAAGCCTTGAACACACAGAGATGCAGGAACTTGCTCAATGTCATCCTATGCACGTAGCAGACATGTTGCCCTGCCCCAGGCAACTCTTAGAGCCACCAGCACATGGGAATCACTGCTGAACACTTAATTTGCTGTCCCTGAAATACACCAATTCAGGAAAGCGGATTTATCTTTGATAATTTATTTCTGTTAAAAGGGCTAGAGTTGAAGGGTTATTATCTAGAGTTGAAGCAGTTATTAAGCTGTTTTGGTGAAGTGATTTGGGGATTCAAATAACGCTGAAGATAGTATGCAAACCAGGACCCACGTGTTAAAGGGAAATCAAATGTCAAGAAGAGTTCAGACAAAGCTCATGTCTTAATTCTTATAACTTATGGATATGCAGATACATTTGTGTAGGCAAGAAAGGTTTACCATAAACGTGTGCTCAAAAGGCACTCACAGAGGACTGTTTTCTACCTCACCCTGTTCTTCCTTCCCCTACACCCCCAACTGGGATTCAACCTAAATGGGTCATGAATTGACTAACTTTGATGTGAATGGTAAACACTTCATCTCCTACTCTACAAAGTCTGTTGGTTAATATTCATAGGGATTGAGGAATATTAAGTTACTTGAGAAGGAGTATATATATTCCCACAAATAGAGGGGAGGAATGGAAGGGAAAAGGTTGTCAAAGTGTACAAAGACATCAGATCATCAAGACCCTTGTGAAGACGTTAGATGATGAAGGAGCTAGTTATTTACAACAGGAACTCAGTCATTTTAATGAACACATTTCATGAAAGTTTAATTCTGTCTTATGTTGCGCATCCTAAACCTCAGGCTCCTGAAACAAGGTGATTCCATGTGAATCTCTCCTTTCCTTGTTCATCCAACACTGTTGTTAAAAGCATTAACCCTAACAAGTCAAAGGGAAAGTAGAGAGCTTTCAGGTGTAGAGCTTCAAAACTTTTGATTTATGCAAACTTCTTGATTTTAGAAAGTTTTGCTTCATCTTTGGAAGTGCTGACACTGGGCTTCCATTGGAGCCCTGACTGACATGATAAAACATAAAGCTTATCAGAGTTCCGGGACTTTTTTCTCCAAAAAATAATGATTGAAGCATGCAGACAGAGAGTGTAATTGTTACGGTGCCTTAGCCTGGCACAGACCAGAGATCAGACAACAGGAGCTCCACTTTCAGCAAAGGAGGAAAGCTCTTAAGTCTTGCATCCTTCGTCTCACTCTCAGCCCATTTCCACTCCACGACCCTATGGGTATCCCCACGTTCCTTACATTTCTCATCTGCTGTACGTTGGGGTTTTTGGTTTCCTTTCCATTTTAACACTGTTCATGCACAGGAGTTTTTTTCCTCTGCTCTGCGATTTGAGGAGGAGATGTTATTCAGCCTAATACTCCGCCTCCCACATCTTACTGCTTAATGCCCCGTCGTACCCTAGTTGGAGTAATTTGTGCTTCAGCATCTTGGAAGATTTTCATATGTTTTCCCCTGCCAAATCACTGTTTTCCCTTTCTCATCACCTTTGTTCTCGGCCCTCCTCAGTTGTGCAGATGGAGATGGACAAGAGTTGTATAATTAAGCATTAACGTGACAGCATACACATTTGTCAGTTGGGGAGGTGTGCCATAGACACGTGCCTTAGCGCACAGGCTGTTCTCAGCAGCAGCTGCTGAGTACAAGTCTTAGACTATCAGTACTACAGGCTGCTTTGAAAGATATCAGTAAACATTGAAATGACAGTAAAAGCAATTTGGAGTGTGGGAAGGTAAAAGTAATCCAACCGGTATCTTTAGTTCAATTCCCTGCTTTGCCATCAGCTTCATGTGCCTTCATCTAAACACTTTGTGGCTCTAGCCCAGTGTGCCTATAACCTATCTGCCCTCAAGGGCAACCAGGTTCATGAATTGCAAGATGGAAGACAAGCTCAATATCCATTAAGGAAAAAGAGGAGGCTGAACCTGGGTTAGTTCACATCTTGGGGTACCCCTAACATCCAAGGTAGAGTATAAGGTTGGAAAGGTGGGTGTGTAGGTACTACGTTGTGCTTTATTTTGAGAGAGAGATGGTCATACCAGCCCTCTCTCTAAAAGGATTCTCCACATAGGCTCTCTTGGTTAGAGGAAGGAACATCTGGCAGCACCTAGCTCCTCTTGTGAATCTAGCCTTTGCTCAGAGCTAGTAGCTGAGAGCTGTGAGAAGTAGCGAAGTAGTAGCAAAGAACTGGAAGCTCCTCAGACAGTGTAGCCATAATAACCAGATATAGACCCTCCATCACCAACAGGCCCTAATCCTTTGGGGTGAGCTAATAGCACTTCTGATAGGAAGTCTGTAGTCTGTAGTAGTCCGTAGTAGTCCGGGATGCCTAGCAGGACTGGAAGAATTTTGAATCACATGGGTTACTTTACATTTTGATCTCTAGGGGTTGGAAGCAGGATACATGATGCAGTTTGAAATAACTCTACAAGGACCTGGCACAAGTACCAATTTCTTCTGTAGAGAGCCCTCTTTTAGTGAACATACCTATTTTGTCACAATTTCCACCTGAGAAACATGCACAGGTTTTGAACGCTGTTGACCTGCAGAGCTGCCCAAAACTGACCAGTCCTGATCCAGTTACTAAGGAATGCACAGACACGCAGATGGGTACGTAGTGCAGGCTGGATGGTCCCCCTGTTATAATGCAGCTTTAAATGAGAACAGTGTGCAAAATGAGGCTAGTTGTGCTGGCCTCGGGAGGAAAGAAAGCTTTTCCTTTAGCTCTGTGATGCACGTAACGCTGGAAATTTGCAGAGAGACATTTCTTTCCCTCGTGCATAAAAATGCCCCCAAGACCTCAAAACAGCTCTGCTACCTGTAAATTGCAAGTATCCATTCTTTATCTTTATCCTTTATTATTCTTTATTCAAACAAAACAGAAATAAAAAAAAAAAAGTCCCTATATCCTTTGCGCAGAATTGTCTGCAACCTCCCCAGCTAAGCCAGAATTTCTGCTGCTCCTCAGTAGGGACCATTTGAAATGTCTTCCTCACTTACTCTTTGAGAACATGATATGCTTTGGTATGAAGCTGCTCATGCCCTTCAGGATAAGCCTCTCCCTTTATGTTACTCAATTAGAAAGTACTTCCTGGCACATTTTGCAGTTTAGGGCTTGCTTCTAAGCCAATAGTTTTGCCTTAACTGCTTCTAAGAGTGTATTTGAAGAAGATTTAAACTTTAGAACGCTTTGTGGGAGAACTCCTCCCACACAACCGTTTTCCTCCCGTGAGAAACAGTTTGCTTTTGACTTTGGCCAGCGTCAGATTATCAGCTTCGCTCTCCGAAGCAGCACTGGCGGCAAAATGAAGCAAGAGTTGACGTCATTTCTGCAGAAAAGGAGATGTATAAATGGACCTCACTATCTTCTTACAGACCAAGTCCAGACCCACACCTTGTTGGCCAGCTCAGGGTCACAGGGGCTCTTCAACATAGTGCAGGTGACTACAGAATCAGAGGAGCTCTTAGTCTTGGAGTGGATCTGCAGCATCCCACAGTGGGACTACTGCATTAGAGAGACCCGAGCTCGCTAACCTCACGACCAGCTCCTCGGGGACGATGTGCAGGACCAGGGCCACTTCCTGGGGCTGGAGCCCAGCTGCACTGTGGTCAGATGGGCACTCAAGCCCCTTCCCCATATTCTTATTTCTGTCATAAGGAAGATAATCTACACAGGCAAGCAGGGAGCTTTGATGGACTCTGGAAGGGCCCGTATCGTCGCTGTTGCTCCATCAGAGAACTGACTGCACGGGGCAGCACAGCTTCTCTGAGGCCATCAGGAAGGACACGATTTGGTTTGCTTTTAGCTATTTTCCCAGCTAATACAGACAAATCTCTATATTATACGAACTCAATATTAAGGCACTGAAGGAAAAAAAAAATCTTAGCTTATGCTGAGGATCCTTAAGATAGAATGGAAATGCTTATGGTACTGCAAAGCAAAATTTCCAGAATCAGAAGGCCTTATACCATAGTAAGATGTACAGAAGAGAAGCTAAGAAATAAATGAG